>JAPQNM010000016.1:7816924-7836924 GCA_029783475.1 Metacarcinus magister
CCTCCTCTTTCTTCCTCCTTCCATCTTCTCCGCTCTGAAAAATTGGCTCGTACTCTTGATGGAGGTGCTTTTGATGTATAAACTAGGGCAGTGACCCCCCTCTACGCCCTACCCCCCACCCACTCCCCTCCCCCCACTCACTTGCCCTTTCCTCTCCTCTTACTCCTCCTCCTCTTCCTCCTTCCCCTCTTCTTTCATTTTTTCTTCATCTCCTACAAACTTTTCCATTTTTTTTTCTCTATTCTCCTCTCCATATTCTCTCCCTCTTCCTCCTCCTCTGTATCCTTCCCTTCATCTCATCTTCCTTCTCCTTTTCCCTAAGATATTGATTTCTATTTCATCTACAGAAGTGTATAGTGTTATGAAATCCTTCCTAACGCAACGTAGACAAATATAATAGACAAGGATGCAAATAATACCAGTAATGATAATGATCAGTTTCCATTCATCAGGTTTAAGAGTCAAGGATCATTACCACAACCTAACCTAACCTAACCTAACCTAACCTAACCTAACCATACCTAACCTAACCTAACCTAACCTAACCTAACCATACCTAACCTAACCTAACCTAACCTAACCTAACCTAACCTAACCTAACCTAACCTAACTTAACCTAACCTAACCTAACCTCACCACAAGAAAGAGGACCACTGTTTGCCGTAACACAACAACACAAGTCATTAGTAGAAACATTTGAAAATTATGCATAAATCGTGTGTGTTTCATCATCACTAATGTCTGAATCAGCGATCAACCTAACTGTACCCAAGACCAGCCTCCCGCCAGCCATTAGCAGTGTGTGAAGGGCGTGGAGAGGGCGTGGAAGGCTTGTATCTCCTCCAGTGAGCCGCTAAGCTACTATTAGGTAATCAGCGTTGGTGTCGTCTAGGAAACTGACTCCATAAGATTGTGAACCCGAAGTGAAAATCTTATGAGACTATGATTTCCTCAGTCAAAATATCAGAGTGAAATTTTAACAATGGTATTCTAACTCTGCCAATGTTTCACTATGGCTAAGTAATTTAACCCTTAAGCGATGGGTGTTGGGTGATAATCATTGACACACACACACACACACACACACACACACACACACACACACACACACACACACACACACACACACACACACACTGTCCTTTATTGTTATTTATACAGATAAAAAAATAATGTATGTGTGTGTATGCATGTGTGTGTGTGCGTGTGTGCGTGCTGTTTGGCAGGGTGTACGCGGGCAGGCTGTGTTATCCGGCACTAAGTGGTCATTCAAATCCCTGGATTATTAATCAAAACAACCCAACACAACACAACAAAAGAGCCGCGCGTACTAACATAAAACTGAGACTGACTCGCTTCAATTCCCAACAATTATACACAATCACCTCGCTCAAACAAACCCAAACAAAACAAAACACAACGTAACTACAGTACTATTCCAGTATAAATCAAACAACAGTACACACAGGCAGGGTGACTAGAAATGACCACAAACCATTATTCTATACCATGGAAATGAATCAAATAACTCAAACTCCAATTAACCAAAAAACCAAACAACAACAAAAAAAATAAAAGGAAAATATTCATAGCAAATACCTATCACCATAAATCAATGTGTTTTTCCTTCATTAACTTTACTACAAGAATCAACAACAGTGTCGCTACAATATACATCACCTAACCAACCATTAACACCACAGATTAAACACACTAACACAAAAATAAAATAAACGAGTCTAACATAATAATAATTGACTCAACACTTTCTACACTCTTAACATTCTCTTCAGCAATGTCACTCTCTATACACTCTTCAAGTTCTCTCCAGCTGTATTTCCTGCGGCGACAACAACAGGAGTCTAAGACCGTAGAGGCGTTATATAACATGAAAACTTTACACCTTAATTACTATGCAGGTGTAGACAGTAAGAAAAAAAGAAACTAATCAAAGCTAGGTATTATTCAAGACGACTTAGTGTATACATGGAGAAAAATGAAGACTAATATACATACATACATACATACATATATAAGCCTCGTGGAATTCATTGTCAAGGCTTATACATACATACATACATACATACATACAACAACATCTTCAGGTTAGAATTCTCACCATTGTCTGCCTTGAAATATTACTTTGATTCTACGAACATACACACAAAGGATGTTTCTTTATTATGTCTCAAGCTTAACTCACTCATGTACTTTATGTCTCACTGGCTATGTTTTATGTGTTGGAAAGTAGAAAGGGAGGGAGGGAGAGAAGGAAGAAGAGGAAATGAAGGAAGGGAGGAAGATATAGTGTGAGGTAGCACTGTTTTCCTCCCTCTCCCTCGCTCCTCTACCTTCCCTCCGTCACGTACAGTCAATCCCTCTAATCACTGTCCTCACGTGTAAATATCAGGTACAGGTGAGTGGGAAGGGCGGCAGGTGTTTGCTCTTCCCTATATACTTTTTTCACTTCCTCTCACTCATCTTTTAATTATTTTTCTCTTTTTTTTTCTATTTCCTCTACACTTCATTTATTTTATGGTCTTATTTATTTTCCTTCCCTTTGTAGTTTCTTCCTCCCTATATTTGTATAAGACTCTCCTTTCCTCCCTCCTCCTCTCCCTCTCTCTTTAAGTCCCCCTCCTTCTCTCCCTTTACATCGAAATCTCCTCCACTTTTGTCTTCCTCCACTTCGAACTCTCCTTCCTTCCTTCCTTCCTTCCTCCCTTCCTTCCTTCCTCCCTCCTTCCTTCCTTCCTCCCTCCTTCCTTCTTTTTACTTCCTTCCCTTCCTTTAAAATGGATTCACACTGGTTTGATATATATCTTTCAAACTCTTTCCCTATAATTTTAAACTCGTCTGTCTCTTCAATTTCCCTTCCAACACCGTGTCATCTCAGGTCAATGTAAGTAACGATACATAACCTCTCGTGACACATAGTAACTACCTCTTTGACCTTTGACCCCTGACCTGTGTGACCTTGATCTTGGGAGTGTGACAGCAGTGAGGGAAACACAGACACAGAGAGTATAGAAAGGATGTATCTAATGATTTTTTTTGGTATCATATTTCTGTGTATTAGAAAGGAAGGTAAAGACAGGCAGACAGAGGCATACAGACACGCTTATCATATTTCTGTCTATTAGAAAGGAGGGAAAATAGACAAGAAAGACAGACAGACAGACAGACAGACAGACAGACAGACAGGGTTACGTAATATATATAAAAAAAAAAATCATAACTATTCATAATTTCTCAAAGGACTTTATAACCTGAAAGATTAATAAACTCTACACCAATTACACTTCTTCCTCCTTTATTTCACTACACCCTATTCCTTCTTCTTCTTCTCCTCCTCCTCCTCCTCCTCCTCCACCCTTCAAAACCCCCCTCCCCCCATCACTCCCTTACCGGTCCAGCAACAACATCCACTTACTACCCCCTTTTTTTTTCCCTTCCCTCCTTCCCTTCCCTCCTTCCCTTCCCTCCCACACACTCTCTTCCTCTTGAAAAATTTTAATACCGTCACCCTAGACAAGTTTCTGATAGACTTGACATAATAACGTTACCGACGAGTCTGTGATGTCGTGATAACCTAAGAAGCAACCTACCTCTCACTCTCTCTCTCTCTTTTATTATCTCTCTCTCTCTCTCTCTCTTTTCTCTCTCTCTCTCTCTCTCTTTCTCTCTCTCTCTCTCTCTCTCTCGTAATCTTTCTAATTGACTGCCTTTTATTCTCTCTACTCTCCCTCCTTCCTTCCTTCCCTTCCTCTTTCTGTCATCATCATATTTCAAGCACATTTTCCTTATCATATTGTAGTTATGTTGGTTGGTAAAATTCCTTGATTTCCGCTTATCTCTCAACCTGTCGTCTCCCCTTCTCTCTCTCTCTCTCTCTCTTTCTCTCTTTCTCTCTCTCTCTCTCTCTCTCTCTCTCTCTCTCTCTCTCTCTCTCTCTCTCTCTCTCTCTTTCCTTCCCCTCTCAGCTAACCCTTCCCCTCGTCTCCATCCCTTCGCCTCTTCCTCCATTTACATTTCATAATTTTCTTTCTCTTTGATACCTCTCTCCTCCTTTCTTCATCATCTTTATTCCTTCCTTTCGCCACAGTTGTTAGTCTTCCCCTCCTCCTCCTCCTCCTCCTCCTCCTCCTCCTCTTCTCGTTCCTCCTCCTACACTCCTTTCCTCTCATATATTTTCGTCCCCTCTCTTTGACTTTTCCTTCTCGTCTTCAACTAAACTGATCCTTTCTCCTTTTTTGTCTCCTCTCTCTCTCTCTCTCTCTCTCTCTCTCTCTCTCTCTCTCTCTCTCTCTCTCTCTCTCTCTCTCTCTCTCTCTCTCTCCGTCGCCCAGGTAACAACTCCTCCTCCTCCTCCTCCTTCTTATCCTCCTCCTCCTCCTCCTCCTCCTCCTCCTCCTCCTCCTCCTCCTCGTGGCACCTTCGGAGGTCAGGTGGCACTGGTGGGCGGCACTCAGGTGTAAACAAGGAAGACAGAGAAACGACACTCCTGCAAACATAGCAAGGAGACGCTATCTTCATTTTCTTTTGTCCTCGGCAAACAAACGCCACTGCTAGGAAGTTTTTTTTTCTTCTTTTTTTCTTTTTTTTGGCTCACTTTTCTTGCTTACTTTAAGAGTTTATCCGTATCATTTGTTTGCTTGTTTGGTTTTTTTTTTATTATGGTTTTTATTCCGTGTTGTGTTATACTAAATAATTGTTGACTTATCTTTTTTTTTATTGGGGTTATTTTATTCAAGTAGTACTTAAGATTTCATTGTTAGTAGTAGTAGTGGTAGTAGTAGTAGTAGTAGTAGTAGTAGTAATAAGTAGTAGTAGTAGTAGTAGTAGTAGTAGTAGTAGTAGTAGTAATAGTAGTAGTAGTAGTAGTAGTAGTAGTAGTAGTAGTAGTAGTAGTAGTAATAATAATAGATGAAATAATGTTAAGTTAGTGTTTAGTTTACCTTGTCTTTATTAGATTTCCGACAAAATGTTG
Organism: Metacarcinus magister; assembly: GCA_029783475.1. NCBI lineage: Eukaryota > Metazoa > Arthropoda > Malacostraca > Decapoda > Cancridae > Metacarcinus > Metacarcinus magister. The sequence goes on from JAPQNM010000016.1 coordinate 7,821,915, forward strand.
GTGTTTCAATAGACGTCGCAAGATACTTTTCTACAAACACACCATTTTCTGTTGTAACGTAATGATATCATCTTCTTCTTCTTCTTCTTCTTCTTCCTCCTCCTCCTCCTCCTCCTCCTCCTCCTCCTCCTCCTCCTCCTCCTCCTCCTCCTCCTCCTCCCCCCTTTCACAGCCTTTCTTCGCATTTTCCTTCATTCTCAACCTCATCTCTTGTTTCCTTTGTCCATCTCCCTCCTGCTGCACCTCCTCCTTCTCATCTCTTCTCTTCTCCTCTTCCTTTACCTCCTCCTGCTTCGCTTTTTGTCCTCTTCTTGCTCTTCCTTTACTACTGCTTCTTATTCTCATCTCCTCCTCCTCCTCCTCCTCCTCCTCCTCCTCCTCCTCCTCCTCCTCCTCCTCCTCCTCCTCCTCCTCCTCCTCCTCTCTTTCTCTTCTTGCGTAGTACAGAAGTTTTCTTTCTTTCTACCTTGAGAAAATTTCCATCCGTTCTTTCCAGAGAGTTTGATGTTCTTTTTAGTTTTTTTCCCTGCAGGCGGCGTACCCATGGGAGTGTGTGTGTGTGTGTGTGTGTGTGTGTGTGTGTGTGTGTGTGTGTGTGTGTGTGTGTGTGTGTGTGTGTGTGTGGGTGTTAGGGTGGGGAGGAGCCTTCTTACTTTTATGTCCTACTCTCCCACAGTTAGTATTTATATGTAAATTGGTCTATTCACACAGATGACCTCGTTTTAACTAGAAGACATTTTGATAACTGTTATTACTAGGTTTCTAGGTTCCTCCTCCTCCTCCTCTTCCTCCATTATTGTTATTAGGCAAGCAAGGGTGAAATACAGTTTGATATTATAGTAATCAGGAAAATAATACCAGATTCGTGTTCAGCATGACCGAAAACCTCATTGTACCAATTTTCATGAGATTCGGAGGTGTGGAAATTTGCATGAAATTTCGTAGGGTACACCCTTAGAGTTTTTTTTACATACATCGTATATTTTCAAATAACTCGAAATGTATGGGGTTTACGTAAAAAAGGTATGGAATATAAAAGAAAGAACAAGAAATTCTCGTTCTAATGAGTCATATGGATAAGGAATTGCAATGCAATTATAGATGTAGGAGTGTAATATATTATGCATTAACTTCTTTCACAAAATTAAAATTTTCTTCAAAAGTATTAAAGTTTTTGGAAAGATAAGGACAATATGACATAAACATTATCAAACTCCATGACTTTACTTATATACAATTTTCCTGTAGGACTGATATTTACGTAGTGAAATGTGAAAAAAAATTTTCGACCTCAATTCTGGTGGAATTTACGGGCCACAAAATGGCAAATCCAAATATTATAGTAATGACAAAACTAATTCCATATTCGTGATCAGCATGCCCGAGAACCCCTTGGTACCAATTTTTATGAGTTGTGTTGAACTATTAACAAAACTTAACGTTTCCCACCCATTTGACTTCTTGGCTGAAATCACGTTATTTTCATTAACTCGAAAAGTATGAGGTTTACGTCAAAAATGTGTATAATAGTCATGAAAGAGTAAAAGACGTGCATTCTTTTGTGCTATAGTGAAATGGAATTGGAATGTAAGTATAGATGTAGGAATGTAAAAAGTTATTTTAATAACTTTTAATCGGTTTTAATCAGTTTTAATTTGCCAACAGCTCAATGGAAACCAAATAACATGTATACGTTATATTGTGTAGATTTATCTATATTATCAAATTTGTCTATGCTATATGGCCAACTTCGGCTGGAGGGAAGGGTGGTTGGGGAGGAGCCTTCCACTTTGCTGTCCTTTTGTCTCTATGAAGTAGATAACATATTAGTAGTGTAGCCACACGGACAGCCTCGTTAGGTCCAGTGGAACTGTTGCTGTCTGTTCTTCCTTTGTACTCCTTTATACTCCATTTAACTGACACCTGCTTGAGGTAAATTATCCTTTGGTGTTCACTGACAGACAAATGAGTCTGTCTTGCTGTCTTTCATGCTGTCGTCTGGCGCTCTTGTCCTCTGACGACTCTGCTGTGTCTGTCTGTCCGTCCGTCTGTCTGTCTGTCTGTGTGTTTGTCTGTGTGTGTGTCTGTCTGTCTGTCTGTGTGTGTGTCTGTCTTGTCAGTGTTATTCCACGCCTGGAATTGCCAACCTGATTGTGTGCTGCTATATTACGCCTTGTGTGTGTGTGTGTGTGTGTGTGTGTGTGTGTGTGTGTGGTGTGTGTGTGTGTGTGTGTGTGTGTGTGTGTGTGTGTGAGGAGGAAGAGGAGGAAGGGGAGGAGGTAGAGTAAGGTCACTTCACCCACTCTCTCTTTCTCTCTCTCCCTTTCTCCATCCTTTCCTTTCTCCTTCTCCTTCTCCTCCTCCTCCTCCTCCTCCTCCTCCTCCTCCTCCTCCTCCTCCTCCTCCGCCATTGTTCGGAGGGTAAGTGTGCCAGTGGGAAAGGGAACAAGCCTCAAGGGTAACACTTTCCCTACACTAAACCCCCTTCCCTTACCCTTCTCCCCTTCCCCTCTCCCTCTCTCCCTTCCCTCTCCCCCTCTCCCTTCCCTCTCACCCTCTCCGTCCATCACCCTCACCCTCTCACTTGCCTTCACCCTGACAGTCTCGTATCTGCCATTTGCACCCTCCCTTGCCTCTCCTTCCCTCTCCCTCTTCCCCTCCTTGCCTTCCTTCTCTCCCTTCTCTCTTCAAAGTGATGATTGAGCAGAAACGTCCTCCACCAAACCCCTTTACTCTCCCCCCCCTTTCTCCCTCCCTTCCCTCCCTCTCTCTCTCTCTCTCTCTCCCTTCCTCTCTCTCTCTACTTCTCTTCTCAGCCTCTGCAATACCATCACCATCTGTGGCGGTGATGGGAGAGACGCTGCCTGAGTACTCTCCCTTCCTCTCCCTTCCCTCCCTTCCCCCTCCCCTTCCCTCCCCTTCCCTCTCCCTTCCTTTCATCCCTGTTCCTTCCTCGTCTCCCCTCCCGCCAAGCAAAAGCGACTGCCATTATCACAGAATCGAGGAAGAGAGGAGGAGGAGGAGGAGGAGGAGGAGGAGGAGGAGGAGGAGGAGGAGGAGGAGGAGGAGGAGGAGGAGGAGGTGGTGCTAGTGAAGGGGAAGGGGAGAAAGAAAATATTGGAATGGAGAGAGAGAGAGAGAGAGAGAGAGAGAGAGAGAGAGAGAGAGAGAGAGAGAGAGAGAGAGAGAGAGAGAGAGAGAGAGAGAGAGAATGGTAGACTGAAAAATAATTGTACAAAGTTAAATAATACAAAAAATCCACCAAAAATATTGAGCCATTTTTAACATGTAACATTTTTATCCAAACGTCATTATTTTCTATTGAAGTCTAAAAATTTCTTGGTCAGGGAAAAGGATAAAACGCTGAATGTGTGTGTGTGTGTGTGTGTGTGTGTGTGTGTGTGTGTGTGTGTGTGTGTGTGTGTGTGTGTGTGTGTGTGTGTGTCACCATCATCACCATCACCACCATCACCTCCACCTTCTTGTCACGCCTCATATCCCACCCCATCTCCCTCCCCGCTGAGCCTTCCTGTGAGGAGGAGGAGGAGGAGGAGGAGGAGGAGGAGGAGGAGGAGGAGGAGGAGGAGGAAGAAGAAGAAGAAAGGAGGAGAGGGAAGAAGGAAGGAGGGGAGGGAGAAGGAGAAGGAGCACAGAAGGATGAAAAGAAATATGATGAAAGGCGAAGGTAGGAGAAAAAAGAGAGGAGAAGGAAAAGAGAAAAAAGTGAGAGAAAATGGAGGAGGAAAAACAGGTGAGGAAAAGGGAGAGAAAGGAAAAGGAGGAGGGAAAATGAGAGAAGGAAAGGAGGAGAAGAAGGATGGGAGAGAAAGAGATGAGGATGAAAGAGAAGAGGAAGGAAGGAAGGAAGGAAGGAAGGAGGGAAGGGAGGGAAGGGAAGGGGGGGGAGGGGGGACCTTCTTCCTCTTTCCTGCACACACACAAAAAAGATGAATTTACTACGAAAAAAAGGAGGCAGGAAAAAAAAATGAACTCGATATATCAAATCCGTCAATACCTGACTCCCTCCTCCTCCTCCTCCTCCTCCTCTTCCTCCTCCTCCTCCTCCTCCTCCTCCTCCTCCTCCTCCTCCTCCTCCTCCTCCTTCTCAACCTCCATCTCTCTTCCTCCTACACTACCATTTCTCCTCTACCGCCACCTTCTCTCTCCTCCTCCTCCTCCTCCTCCTCCTCCTCCTCCTCCTCCTCCTCCTCCTCCTCCTCCTCCTCCTCCTCCTCCTCCTCCTCTAAGCCATCTAGCGGAAGGATGCAATACCGTTCCTTTTTATTACATGTTTGGATATACATTTCCTGCTTTTCGAAACGCTTTCCCATGTTTTTTAGGGCAAGGTTCACGAGTGCATCTAACTTTTTATTATTACTCTTTTCATTTTATAACTTATGTATGCTATGCCGGGTTGAATATTCATTACTTATTGCTCCAAGTCAATGCAATATCCAGTCTGACTCTCTCTCTCTCTCTCTCTCTCTCTCTATCTATCTATCTAGCTGTTGAATTATCTATCTAGCCTATTCGATTTCGTAGAAGGAATATTATTTTTCAACATTTCTTCTTTTTCTTGGATCAAAAATATATAAATAAATAAGCACACACACATATATATATAACATCCCTCTCTCTCTCTTTCACACTCTCTCTCTTTCACACACACAATCTCTCTTTCCCTCTCTCTCTCTCTCTCACTCTTTCACACACACTCTCTCCCTCACCTTCCCCTCTCTCTCCCCTCCATAACACACCAGCACCGTGCATCTCATCATCTCTCTCCCTCCCTCCCTCCCCCCTCGAGTAGCGGCCGCAGCCTCATTATTCCAGGTGATGTATCGGCCACCAGGTAATGAGAGCCTAGCGCCACCTTGATGCACTCCATGTGTCGATAAGTGGGACCGAGACTCATCATTTACTGAACCCACTGAATTACTGCAGCATTTATCTCACTTTATTGCAGGTAAATACTAATATGTCATTGCTAGGTTAGGATAGGTAAGGTAGTGTCTCTCTCTTTCTCTTTCTCTTTCACTATTTTTCTATTTTCTATCTCTCTCTCTCTCTCTCTCTTTGGAAATTTATAAATAATGGAAGTTTTCACTAAATTCACTTCTGCTTTTCCCTTGCAAGACGTCAAATGTATTCTTTCCCTTCGGCTTATGAGGTCTTGCGTGTGTGTGTGTGTGTGTGTGTGTGTGTGTGTGTGTGTGTGTGTGTGTGTGTGTGTGTGTGTGTGTGTGTGTGTGTGTGTCTCCAGAACTGCTCTCAACATAGTCAACAATAACTTCTCTTCCCAACAGCATTCCCTCCCTCCCTTAATTGTTCTCACCTGCTTCCTCCTCCCCCTTTCGTCCTCCTTTCTCTCCCTTTCTCTTCTCCCTTCTCTTCTCTCCCTTCCTTCCTTCCCTTCTCTCTCTCATTTATTCACTCATTGCTTCCCTCCACTTACTGCTAATCAAATAATGCTTTTGTAGTTTGTTCTCTCTCTCTCTCTCTCTCTCTCTCTCTCTCTCTCTCTCTCTCTCTCTCTCTCTCTCTCTCTCTCTCTCTCTCTCTCTCTCTCTCTCTCTCTCTCTCTCTCTTCTTCCCTCAACCACTATTATAGTTGGTTTCCTCCTCTTTCAACAATGTCTCCCTCCCTTTCCCTTCCCCTCCCCCCTCCTCCCTTCCTCTTCCCCATCCCCTTCCCCCTCCTCCCCTCCCACCCTGACACCCGTCCCAACCCTATAATCCACGGTAGGGGAAGAGGAGGAGGAGGAGGAAGAAGAGGAAGAGGACGAGGAGGAGGAGGAGGAGGGATTGGCAGACCTCCACAATGGCATCAACCTTATCTCTATCCCACATCCCGACTCCTCATTACCTCCTCCTCCTCCTCCTCCTCCTCCTCCTCTCCTCCTCCTCCTCCTCCTCCTCCTCCTCCTCCCTCATCATCTTCTCCTTTTCGTCTCCTCATTCATTCTCCTCCAATATTTTATTACGTCCTTTCATTTCCATGTCTTCTCCTTTTTCTGCATCGTGTGTGTGTGTGTGTGTGTGTGTGTGTGTGTGTGTGTGTGTGTGTGTGTGTGTGTGTGTGTGTGTGTGTGTGTGTGTGTGTGTGTTTCAAGGGTTTCCATCTATCCCTCCCTCCCTTCCTCCCTCCCTTCCTCCCTTCTTTCCTCTCTCTCCCTTCCTCTCTCCCTTCCTTCATCTTAGTTTTTCATTTACAATTCATTTACCGTGGACCTCCCTTGATTTCCCTTGGGTCCTGCTCTCCTCCACTTCGACCACTTCCACTTAGCAAACAGCTCCACTTGCCTCCCTCACCTGCTCCACCACTCCCCTCCTTCCTTGCCTTCCTCCACTCCTTGCTTCCTTCCTCTTCCTTCTCCTCCTCAGGTACGTTCTCCTCTCCTCTTATGCATTTAACTTGGCCAGGCATTTACAGGGAGAGCAATTCTTATGTGTGTGTGTGTGTGTGTGTGTGTGTGTGTGTGTGTGTGTGTGTGTGTGTGTGTGTGTGTGTGTGTGTGTGTGTGTGTGTCTATCATTATCCCTGTGTACTGAAGTTGAAGTAAGAATTAAAATATGTATGCCTGTGTGTGTGTGTGTGTATATGTGTGTGTGTGTGTGTGTGTGTGTGTGTGTGTGTGTGTGTGTGTGTGTGTGTGTGTGTGTGTGTGTGTGTGTGTGTGTGTGTGCAATTAAGTGTACACCTGCCTACAGAGAAGAAAAAAAATAATAAATGTTTTGCAGTGGTAACAAGCGAGTGTGTGTTTGTGTGTGTGTGTGTGTGTGTGTGTGTGTGTGTGTGTGTGTGTGTGTGTGTGTGTGTGTGTGTGTGTGTGTGTGTGTGTGTGTGTGTGTGGTGTGGCGCGTGTTGTACTTGTGTGTGTGTGATGTGCTGTTGATCTGTGTTCGTGTCCGTGTGTGTGTGTTATGTTCCGTCGCTGTCTGTGTGTGTGTTTCGTGTGTTCTTGTCTGTGTTCCGTTTCGTGTGTGTGTGTGTGTGTGTGTGTGTGTGTGTGTGTGTGTGTGTTATATTGGTAGGAGGATAACGAGTGAAAGAAATCAAGAAAAAGTGACCCCCCAAGGAAGAAAGATGAATGAATGAAAGAGGATGAATGAATGAAGCAATATTGAAGAGGCGAGAGCAATATTCTGGGCGTGCAAGATTGTACAATGCCAAGGAAAAAAAAAAAAATGAAATAAATAAAAAAAGAAAGAAAGACGACTAGAAATGAGACAAAGAAGAATGAACAGAGGAAGTGGAGACGAGGTGATGAAAGACGTCAAGCAGAGAGAGAGAGAAAGAGAGAGAGAGGGAGAGAGAGAGAGAGAGAGAGAGAGAGAGAGAGAGAGAGAGAGAGAGAGAGAGAGAGAGAGAGAGAGAGAGAGAGAGAGAGAGAGAGAGAGAGAGAGAGAAAAGAAATCACCAAAGAGAGGGAGAGGTGAGGCTGGAAAATGAAAATGAAAAAAGAGGAAGGGAAGGGAAAGCAAAGTGAAGAAACAGAAAGGAGGGGAAGAGGGGAAGAGGGGAAGGGGAGAAGCAGAAGCAGAAGGGAGGAAGCAGGAAGGTCATGAGGGAGGCCAAAAGAGGGTCAGGGATGCCTTCTGCTGCCAGGGTGAAGGAGGCGACCTTGGCTCACCCTGGCACACCCTGGCACACCCTGGCACACACCCCTGCCAACCACACTTTGTCCTACCACCATCTGTGTTTTTTATAGGAGGAGGAGGAGGAGGAGGAGGGAGGAAGAGGAGGAGGAGGAGAGGAAAGAGGAGGAGGAGGAAACAAAATCAAATGTCTAAGAAATCAAATATATGTAACAGATCACGTTCTCACTTTTTTTCTTTCTTGAATAAGTATTTTTGTCTTTTTTTATAAGTATACTTTTAGCAAACATATATTAAGTCTACAAAACAAACAAAAACAATCAACTCAAATATATATAAAACTAAGAACGAAGAAAAATAAAGATGAGTGGGTGGGTAGGTGGGTGGGTGGGTGGGTGGGTGGGTGGGTGGAGAGACTCGTTCCGTCAGCGCCACTCCTGCTGTAAAACACACTTTATGGACAATGAATTATGTTGTTATCAGCGAGCAAGTGGCTGCACCATAAACACCACACCCCTTGTTATCCCTTCCTCCCTCCCCCCCCTTCTCTCCCTCCTCTTCCCTCCCCTCACCCTCCCCCTTCCTCTTCCTGCACATCTTCCTCCCTTCTCTCCCTTCCTTCTACCTCTTTCCCTCCCTCCCCTTCTTCCTCCTTCTTTGCCGCCACTCGCCCCAACTGGAGGTGGTGATAATAACTCCTCCAGATTAAAGTCATCTCCTCCTGCTCCTCCTGCTCCTCCTCCTCCTCCTCCTCCTCCTCCTCCTCCTCCTCCTCCTCCTCCTCCTCCTCCTTCACGTCCCAAGTCATTAGGAGAAAAATTCCACTTGATGGTATGAACATGAATATAAATTATGACAGAAACAAAATAAAAAAAAGAAAATAATATTAAAATTGTTATTGGTAGTAGTCGTAGTCGTAGTCGTAGTAGTAGTAGTAGTAGTAGTAGTAGTAGTGTAGTCGTAGTAGTAGTAGTCGTAGTAGTAGTAGTAGTAGTAATCATTGTTGTAAGTAAGATGATTTAGATAATAATATACTGAAGAAATAATATGAATAAGAGAAGAAGAGGAGGAGGAGGAGGAGGAGGAGGAGGAGGAGGAGGAACACCACGACGACGCTAACAACGACTAAAACGACGAACAAAGCAGCAGAGACGACGGAAAGGAGTAGAAGGAGACGAAGAGGAGGAGGAGGAGGAGGAGGAGGAGGAGGAGGAGGAGGAGGAGGAGGAGAGGAGGAGGAGGAGGAGGATGAAGAGGGAAAGAGGAGATAAGGGGAGGGAGACGGTCCAGGTGATCCTCTCTCCTCCAAGTAATTACCTCAATTGTCTCCCACATGTCTTCACACCAGGAGGAAGGAGAGAGAGGGAGGAGGAGGAGGGAGGAAAGGAGAGAAGAGAGGGAAGAGATGAGAGAAGAGAGGGAAGGGAGGAAGGGAGGGAAGAGACGCACGGGAGATGAAGGAAAGATGATGAATGAAATAATGATGAGAAGAAATGTAACGAATAAGGTGGAAACTCAAGTGTGTGTGTGTGTGTGTGTGAGAGAGAGAGAGAGAGAGAGAGAGAGAGAGAGAGAGAGAGAGAGAGAGAGAGAGAGAGAGAGAGAGAGAGAGAGAGAGAGAGAGAGAGAGAGGTGAGTGGGCGGGGGGGGGGGCAGAACTCCCTTTAATTAATGACTTTTCCGTCGTCACCTGAAGGAGGGTCGGTGATCAGAGTGAGAATCTGCTACAGGTAGAAGAGAACCAAAAAAAATAAAATAAGAAATAAAATAAACAAGATAAATAAATAAATAATCTTCTTTAAACTTACAGCATCCCTTTAATATACCTATCTTACCTCCTCTCTCTCTATCTCTCTCTCATTCTCTCTCTCTCTCATCTTCTTCCTCCTCCCTTCTTCCCTCCTTCCATCATTAGCCAGTTAGGAGAGCGGCTCTTATTTAGAACAGGCAAAGCAGCCCTTTCAGCCTCGCTCCTCACACAGTAGAGAAGCATTGAGCTCCAGCAGGGAGAGACGGGGAGAAGGGAGAGAAAGAGATGAAGTGGAGGAAACATACAAGTGAAAAGGTGAGTGTCAGGGTGAGGGTCCCTGCTATTGAGGTTAGAATGAGGACCTCTGCTAGTAAGTAGGTGAGAGAGAGAGAGAGAGAGAGAGAGAGAGAGAGAGAGAGAGAGAGAGAGAGAGAGAGAGAGAGAGAGAGAGAGAGAGAGAGAGAGAGAGATGCACCCCATGACGGCAGTGAGATTGTTCCATCGTCTTCACTACTGTGTTATGATTTTCCTCCTCCTCCTCCTCCTCCTCCTCCTCCTTTCTATTTTCCTTTCTTTCCTCTACACCAGCTGCTTCCCTCCCCACCAGCTGTTCCTCTACCCAGCCCCTCCTCCTCTTTTCTCTCCACACGCTTTTATCTCCTCCCCATAAATACTCCTCCTCCTCCCTCCATCTTTTTTTTTTCTTTTCTCTCTCTCTCTCTCTCCCTCTCACACTTTCTCCTTCGCTTTCTCTCTCTCTCGCTCGCTCGCTCTCTTTTCTCTCTCCTCTCTCTTGCAAGCACTCCAGGATTCATTTACTTTTCTTTTCTATCTCACTCTTTCATACGTTGCAATTTTTACTTTTTCTCTTACATTCTCTTACTCTTTTGCAACGGGAATTACTTTCTTCTGTGTGTGTGTGTGTGTGTGTGTGTGTGTGTTTTTTTCATGTGTTTTTTTTATGTGCGTTTTTTTTTTGGTGTGTGTGTTTTTTTTTTTTTTTACCTTTACACTAATCACGCGCTTCATTTGTTTTTCTTGCATTCCATATTCGCAATCACTGTTTCATTAAATTCTTTCTTCCTTCCTTCCTTCCTTCCAGTCATTGTTTCATTAAGGTCATTGTTAATTCCTCCTCCTCCTCCTCCTCCCCCTCCTCCTCCTCCTCCTCCTCCTGTCTTCACGTTACTCCATTTTCCTCTCACAACTAGGGTCAAGTTTCCTCCTCCTGAAGGTGGCCCCGTCAGGGTAGGTGAAGGAGAGCTCACCCTGATTTGCATTTTAATGAGACCTTGCAGGCACACTCTCCCCCTTCCTCCACTCCCTTCCACCTTCCCTTCCTCCACCCCCTTCCACCTTCCCTTCCTCCACTCTACCTGCCTCCTACACTCCCTGCCTCTCTCTCTCTCTCTCCCTTTCGCTCCTCCACCCCAGGCAGGATCAACTCTCCTCGCAAATTACCATACACCTCCCTCCCCTCCCCGCCCTCCTCCACCCTGCCCCCAACACACCCTCCCCTCCACCTCCTCTCTAAGTGGAGCGTGAGACAGCGTGACTTGCAGGGAAAAGAATGAAGGGAAGAATACAGGACGAAAGGGAGGAAGAGGAAGAGGAAGAGGAAGAGGAAGAGGTTGAGGACCAAGAGAACCAAAAGAGTTTCAGAACCAGCAGCAGAAACAAAAATAGTAGTAGTAATTACAGAAAGAGGAAGAGGAGGAGGAGGAAGAAGAAAATGGAAGAAAGAGGAATAAGAAAAAGAAGAAGAAATGCTATAGTTATGTGATGTTGGAGATCGTAACTCTGAGCACAAAGTTGTAATGATGGAGAGAGAAAATGTCTGATACCTTCTGGAAAATGTTCGATTCAGTAACTTGTGAATGGCAGAATAATGACAAAAAGTTTAGGAAGCTTGTTAACGGATTTCCATATATGAAAAAAAGTGATGCCAGATAAAAGAAAATATAGACGATACTGAATATATCTAGAACTACTACTATTACTATTACTATTATTACTACTATTACTACTACTACTACTACTGCACACACACACACACACACACACACCATTACTATGCACATACACACTCAGTACTGCGTGTTTGAATGCTCGCTCCCAGAAAAAAATTAAAATTCAGCTCAAAATGCTAATAATAAAAAAAAAATATTCCCTCGTGCAGACTTTCTCTTCAAACGTTAATGATAAAAATAACTAACAAAATGCAACGTAAAGGCAAAAATAGAGAGTGAGAGAGAGAGAGAGAGAGAGAGAGAGAGAGAGAGAGAGAGAGAGAGAGAGAGAGAGAGAGAGAGAGAGAGAGAATAGTAGTAATAGTAGTAATAATAGTAATAGTAGCAACAGCAGCCAAAGAGCAGAAAAAACAAAACTGAGCCGAGGCAACAAGATTAGATACTGCAATTTCAGTCAGGCATTAAAAAAATATTACAAAATTAAAAAAAAAAGTCAAAAAAAAATATTTATAAACTGGAATGAAAGTCGGTCGTGGGAAGAAAGAAAAAAAGAATACATACAAATTGACTTACTCTGCTGAAGCCAAACTCTATTGAGAGAGAGAGAGAGAGAGAGAGAGAGAGAGAGAGAGAGAGAGAGAGAGAGAGAGAGAGAGAGTAATAAAAGGCAAATCAACACTTTCTCCAACGATATTGCAAGAGTACAAAGTCAGCAGTTACAGAATAGTGTCAGCAGTGAGTCAGCAGTGAAGGGAAGGAGGGGAAAGGAGGAGGGGAAGAAGGAAAAGGGGGGAGGGGGGAGAGGGAGAGGGGGAAGAAACTAGAGGAGAAAGAAGAGAGGAAACAGTAAGGAAGAAAACACATTGGCAGTAAAAAGAAAGGAGAAAGAGAGAGAAAGAAAAAGGAAAGGAGAAAAAAGTTAACGAATGAGGAGATAGAAGGAGGAAGAGAGAGAGAGAGAGAGAGAGAGAGAGAGAGAGAGAGAGAGAGAGAGAGAGAGAGAGAGAGAGAGAGAGAGAGAGAGAGAGAGAGAGAGAACAGAATAAGAACTGAAATGGAAGAAGAATCAGATCAAGCAGAATCAGCAGTCAGAATCAGCAGTCAGCAAACAGAGGAAGAGGAGAAAAAGTCAATAACCCAACGAAGGAAACAGACAAACAGAGAGAGAAACACACACACACACACACACACACACACACACACACACACACACACACACACACACACACACACACACACCACACACACACACACACACACACACACACATGGCAAGGGGAAGGAAAAAACAAGGTACAATAATAGGCAATTTAAGGAAAGAAAACAAGAAAAAAACAAATTTATCGTCAGTGAACTCAGGGAAGAAAAAGATAAAATTTCCCTCTTAAAAAAAAAAGAAAAAAAGAAAAGTAGACATTAGAGGGAAAAAAGTAGCAACAAAACAAAGGAAAAAAATAACAAAAATCATCTAAATTGACATAAAAAGGGAAATAAAATTGAAGGTCTATCAGCAGAACGGGAAAAAAAGAAATCGAGGGGGAAAAAAAGAGAGGGGAAGAAAAGAAAGTATGTCAGCAATGTCAGGGAGAGCAAACAAACGTCAGGGAAAAGTCAGCAGAATCAGCAGAGTGAGATGAGCCACTGACGTTATTAAAATCGAGAGAGAGAGAGAGAGAGAGAGAGAGAGAGAGAGAGAGAGAGAGAGAGAGAGAGAGAGAGAGAGAGAGAGAGAGAGAGAGAGAACAATAGTGAGGCAGAGGGAAAAAAAACAAGAGGAAAAACATGGAGGATCAGAAACTAAGGGAAAGAGGAAAGAGGTAATATGAGAGGGAGGAAAATTTTTGTCTTCCTCCTCTTTCCTCCTCTTCCTCCTCCTCCTTCTCCTCTACATTCAACATTTTGATTATCCTTTCTTCCTCCTTTATTCCCTGTTTTTCTCTCTTCTCTCACTTTGTCTTACTCTAAAATCATTTATATTCTGCTTCATCTTATTAAAACACCTTCACTTTTTTTTTACGTCTCAATTTCAAGTAATAATATGAGACCAAAAAAATAATAAAAAAAAACATACTTCTGAAAAAAAAAAAAAAACTGCAATGCTCTTATTAACTACAAAGGAACGGTGTATGTGTATGTGTGTGTGTGTGTGTGTGTGTGTGTGTGTGTGTGTGTGTGTGTGTGTGTGTGTGTGTGTGTGTGTGTGTGTGTGTGTGTGTGTGTGTGTGTTTCAGCGCACAGCCTCCCTCATCAGCATAAGTTATTGCTTCTATGAATCTTCCTCACGCGTCCTATGAGAGAGAGAGAGAGAGAGAGAGAGAGAGAGAGAGAGAGAGAGAGAGAGAGAGAGAGAGAGAGAGAGAGAGAGAGAGAGAGAGAGAGAGAGAGAGAGAGAGAGAGAGAGAGAGAAAGAGCGAGTACAAATAATAAATGTTTTTTCCCAGTATTTCAAGAGTAACACTGCAAATGGAACTGTTAAGATATATAACATTCTCACTTCATACGTATATATATATTTATTTATTTATTTTTATTTCCAGCTCTGAGCCTTTTAGTTTCTTTCAATTCAAACCTGATATAATTATGTACTCCTGCTTGGTTGTAATGCTTGTAGGATAAAAATGAATAATGAATAACTGGGACACAGATAGAAGAAATAAAACGTAACAGCAGAGAGAGATAGATACATAGTCACAAGCAACACACAACAACAACAACAACAACAACAACAACAACAAACATTATCCTCAGAAGTATCACAGATCAGTAATTTCATCTCCTCTTCTTCCTTCCTTCTTCCTTCCTTCCTTCCTTCCTTCCTTCCTTCCTTCCTTCCTTCACATTTTCCTCCCCACAAAACGAATAGAGTCAAGGATACTCAAGGATTACACATAGGAAGGGGAAGGAAGGAGAGTTAAAGGGTCTATCCTACCTCACCTGGCGTCCTTACCTTCCCCCTTCATAGCCCCCAGACAAGACCGACCCCCCAGCCCCCTGCCCCCCTTAAGTCACCTCCACGCCCCCCCCCCTTTACCCCTTACAAGCCTCCCAAAGCCCCCTAGGCAGTTCAGGATGGGCGGTCAGGAAAAGCCGCACGGAAATTCCTGGAATGTAGAATAATGATCAAAGTTTTCACCCTTCACTCTCTCCCCTTCCCCCCTCTCACCCCTTCCTCTTCCCCTGCCCCCTTCCCTCACCTTACCCTTCCTTCCCCTCCCTGCACCTCACCCCTTCCCCTCCTCCTTCCCGACACCCCTTCTTCTTGTCACACACTCCCCTTCCCTACACTTCTATACACCGTACCACCTGCTGATCCTCCCCTTCCCTCCCCTTCCTTGCCCCTTACCTGTTCTTCCTCCCTCTCTTTCTCTCTTTCTCCTCCTCCGCCTCTCTCTCTCTTTCCCCTCTTCCCCATTCCTCTCACCCATTAACATGCACATATTCTTCACTTTAGAGTTGAGTCAGGTGCAGTTTTTTTTTCTTTTTTCCTTTTTTTTTTTTTTTTTTTTGCATTTTTTTTTTTTTTTTTTCCCTTTCTTCCTTTATTTTTTTTTCTTTTTTTTTTTTTGTTTTTTTCGATTTCCCCTTTTTTTTCGTTTTTTCATATTTTTTTTTTTTTTTTTTTTTTTTTTTTTTTTTGTTTTTTGTTTCCTTTTTTTTTTTTCTTTTTTTTTTTTTCCCCCCTTTTTTTTTT
>JAPQNM010000016.1:7850582-7860582 GCA_029783475.1 Metacarcinus magister
TGATTAGATGTAATATATAACATTAAGTGTAATGAACCGGTTTCTAGACGCCATTAATGTATCACGCCAATATACACAAGGAAAGACAGTAATTGTGTCGCCAGATAAACACTAGACGTTTGTTTTGTGTTATTGACAGACACAAGGAACTTAACCCGCGTGTAAACTTGTATCTTAGACGTATATAAATAATTAATCCAGATACTTAAACAATACGTCAAATGTATTCCTAACTACTACTACTACTATTACTACTACTACTACTACTACTAATACTGTATTGTCTGTGTACTTATCATTGCTATCCTTTCCAGGGGTTGTAGGTCACCGCTCTCCCTTCCAAGTACTTACCTGGGGAAAAGGAAGAACATAATTAATTCAAGGTCAGGTAGAAAATACATGTTTTAGTTATACAAGTTTACTATTTATGTGTATTTTTTGAGTAATAGACCTCTCTCTCTCTCTCTCTCTCTCTCTCTCTCTCTCTCTCTCTCTCTCTCTCTCTCTCTCTCTCTCTCTCATCCTTTTTGATACACCTGATTAAACCTACGGAAGGTAAACTCTGCTAAGCCGCGGGTCACAAATCATATCTTCTATAAAAAGTCAACAAAAATGAAACTGAACACTAAGGCAACAGGTATTTAAGTAGTACATGTAAGGTCTTGTCTTATATTACTTCTATTTACAGCCGTCTCCCCTTTAACACGCTCCCAAAGACCATGTTCTTTTACGAAACTAGCAATAAAAAAGGGGGATACTTCTTTATTCCCGTTCAGGGGGTCATAAGGTATTTAAATATTTACCCTTGTCTTACATCTACATGCAGGGACTTAACACTATCTGCTTGCCACAGCGGAGATATATTTTACAGCCCCGGAACGCAAACAAAACCATAATAATACAGTTTGTTTAGATCAAAACGGCAAAACCACACACAACTTGAGGCAGGAGTGTCAGGCAGTGCGGGGGTGAGGGGTAATGGGAGGGAGATGGAGGAGATGGAAGGGAAGGGGGAAGAAGGAAAGTAGGTGAAGGTACAAGGAGGTGAAAGGGTCAGGGAGGAGGAATACTGAGGGAGTGGAAGGAGGTAAGATAACATAAGGAAGGTGAAGGAAAGGGGTGACGGGGCCCAGGGAGGAGGAAGTCAATGGTAGCAGCATTGCCTCGCTCCAGCTAGACTGACAGCGCCCTCCCCTTACCCTGGACGCGTTTTATGGGGCCTCACAGCGCGGCGGCGACCCTCGTAGTGGCCGTTCCCCGCTCAAACCTAACTATAACGACGAGGTTCTGTTTGTTTACTGCGTATATTTCACGGGAGATATGAAAAGAAACAAGGGTGAGGGCTATGCGTGGCGCGATTTATGTTCTGTTCCGAATAGCCTCGCCTCTCGCTTATACTGTGGCATCGGTCTGCTTAGCCTCCACCTCTAACCCGACCTCCACCCGGCCCCGCACTTTTACAACACAAAATACGCAACCAATTATGCCCCAGAGAGGAAAAATACACCGTCGTAACGCGTATCAGGACTCGCTGGTGTTGACGTCTGTTCGGGTATGCAAGTCCCTGCCTGGAATACGTGGAGTCGGAGGAGACCCGAGTCTTTTACGAGCCGTCTGAAGGAAAGCTCTCCACTGCAAAATCTTGATATTACAATTCTAATTTTGGAAGTCAATCCTCGTTGAATTCGGTTCGTGATGCTGTGTTATGTGAGCGAAGGCTGGCTTTAGGAGGAGGAGGAGGAGAAGGAGGCAGAGGAGGAGGAGGAGGAGGAGGAGAGGAGGAGGAGGAGGAGGAGGAGGAGGAGGAGGAGGAGGAGGAAGAGGAGGAGATAAGGCACGAGGAAAGTACTAACACAACAGTTCACAAGAGTGTATCAGTCATCCATTGTACATCTCTCTCTCTCTCTCTCTCTCTCTCTCTCTCTCTCTCTCTCTCTCTCTCTCTCTCTCTCTCTCTCTCTCTCTCTCTCCGCCCTCCCCTACTCCCTGGACTCCAGTTAAGAATAAAGAAAGAATTTATCCGCGCCATATCACTACCTCCGCCTCACTGCTCACGCCGCTCCACCGCCGATGAAAAGCTCTTATCTAAAAAAAAAGAAAACGAAAAAAAGAAAAGTGTCGCCTCCTCCCTCCCAGCTGGAAAAAAAGAGAAAGAGGAAAAAAAAGTCGTATTTCATTCCCGCCTCCGTCCGCCCATTTCCTCGTCGCGGCGATTGTGAGCTATCCAGTGGCGACTCATCAGAGCGCTCATTATTACCAGCACCGCATTCCAGCATTCCAGGCCGCCACCCGGGGACGTCGCTCATTGGCTGCGACCCCCCGGCTTCCAGGCAGGCGGCGCGGTGATTGGTCGGCGAGGCTGGCGGAGTCTCGGCTCCAGCGTCCTCCCCGAGTGATTAACGCTCTAATGTACACCGCCTTCTTCCACTACTTTCCAGAGTGGTTCGCCTTCCTCCACTAAGGTTTCCCCGACCGGGCCGCCGTCATTCCAGGAGGCTGGAATTTGGGTCTTGGTGCAGATTCCCGGAGAGTCTCGATTCCAGCGTCGCTTTGTCTCTTGAAGAAGTGTCCCTAGCAGACCCTTCCATGATATAAAGAGGGCTGGAACCATCGCTACGACCCTGGCCATTACAACTCTTCCGCCATGACCGAGTAAGACCTAAAGTTGCCTACACACCCCACCTCGACGCGTTCCAAGAGCTGGACAAACGCCCACTGGACTCTAATCTGAAGCCATTTGCGACAACGGCCAATAATCACTTCCTCTAACCGAACCGTCCTGGCCCCGCGCGCCTCGCATACAAAAGATAATCCAGAAGACTCCGTTTTTTATGGTCACCACCGACACCAGAACCTCGTTTATCCGGACCCGACGCTTCCTCCCACAGCCAGTCCGGTTAATGAGATGGCCGGATATTTCAGACGGCGCCGGCAACACCCACTGATCATGTCCTCACGGATCCTCGGCGAGTCCTATGATGGTGTCACTCTCCTCCTCCAACACAAGGTTCGAGTGAAGCTAATCCATACTACTCCTGTTTTTATGGTCAGCCTAATATTATTGTTCCTCGTAGATAGACGCCATTATTTTGACTTATAACAGAGGGGTGGAGTCTCCCCTTTGCCTCTGCTCCCTCCCCCACCCGCGTCGTAATGCCCGAGGCTAATATACCATCACACCAACGCCAAAAACACAGCAGCAGCTAAAAAAAAGTAATGTCTGTGTGTGTGTGTGTGTGTGTGTGTGTGTGTGTGTGTGTGTGTGTGTGTGTGTGTGTGTGTTCTTCCAAGTTATCCTCACGTGTTCCTGTTTATTTACTTCTTTCCCGTTCATTCTCTTCCCTCATTCTTCCTTCAGTATTAAATCAACGCCATATTTTCACTCCTACCTCCTTCCTTTCATTCTTTCATTCCTTGCATTCTTTCCAACAAACAGAGACACGATTTTAAGAAAGGCAATAATAACTAACCACTCACACACACACACACACACACACACGAACACACACACACACACACACACACACACACACACACACACACACACACACACAGACAGGCACAAAAACACGGTACACGGCGGCAACAGTAATAATAACAAAGGCAATGGCGAAGGGCAGGGAGGCGGTCTGGGTAAAACCGTCAATATTACAAACACTCTTGAACAGCAGAGGTCGCGGCATGGACAGCAGCAGGAGGAAGGGGACAGCAAAGGATGGACAGCAGGGTAAAAAACAGCAGGGAAAAGGGAGGGGGATTAAAGAGGAAAAAGGGATGACATTAGGGAATATAAAAGATAAATTGATGGATACGTGTAAGTAATAGAAACGGGATGTAATGTGTTTTTTTTTTAAATGGTGATGTTATTTATTAATGATATATAAAAAAAATGTGCGTGTAGATAAAAAAAATATATACAAGATAAAGAAAAAAAAATGAGACACAGGTAACAAATCAACGATACAACAGGACAAAACAAGGTAAAAGAAAAAAAGAAAAAACAAAACATAGCCATTGCAATGAATGTTGACAGCAAGGAAAAAAAAAAGAAAAAAATATAAAAAATAAAACGAAAACAACGAAGGACGATAACACACACACACATAACAATAAAAAAAATACCAAAGCAAGAAAAACAAACAAAACTAAAACAAAACAAAACAATAAAAACCAAACACAACAAACACAAACAAAATATCAAAGAAAACAAAAACAAACCATAAAAAGCAAACAAAAACCCATCGAGAGAGAGAGAGAGAGAGAGAGAGAGAGAGAGAGAGAGAGAGAGAGAGAGAGAGAGAGAGAGAGAAACGGCAGTCACATTAATAAAACGGACAGGGAAAATGGGAGGGTGAGATAAAAAGGGCGACCAAGTAAAATTGGTAATAACGATGGTCCACGGTCACAGACGGCTCGGCAAAATATTAATATGTACTCCGGGGCACAAGGGGACGACAGGAGGGACGGCGACGGAGGGGAAACGAGGGGACAGACAGAGAGAGAGAGAGAGAGAGAGAGAGAGAGAGGGGGGTGGTAGTAGGGGGTAGATGACCAAAAGCTTAGGACCATTTCTATGTGTAAGGGAGAGCAAAGAGGGTAAGAGGGAAGAGGGGAAAGATGACATATGATTACGTAAATTTTGAGAGAGAGCGAGAGCGAGAGCGAGAGAGAGAGAGAGAGAGAGAGAGAGAGAGAGAGAGAGAGAGAGAGAGAGAGAGAGAGAGAGAGAGAGAGAGAGAGAGAGAGAGAGAGAGAGAGAGAGAGCTATAATGGAGAGGGGAGGGTCGTAAGCCAATATGATGCAGTGACAGAAAAAAAATAAAACTAATATGCACTTGTCCGTTCTGAGAAGCCAATGGAGGGAAGGAGGGAAAAAGGGAGGGAGGGAGGGAAGTGCTAGGGAGGGAAGGAGAGAGAGAGAGAGAAAGAGAGGAAAAGGAAGCAGGAGGGAGGCAAAAGAGGGGAAAGATGAGAGATAGTGAGTGGGAGGAAGCGACAGAGTGACGAAGGGAAGAGGAGGAGGAGGAGGAGGAGGAGGAGGAGGAGGAGGAGGAGGAGGAGGAGGAGGAGGGAAAAAAAGGAGGAAGGGTAACGATATTATATGGTAGAAAGGTTGAAAGAGAAAGAAAAAAAAATCAACTATTAAGAAAAAGACTAAATATAAAGAGAGTAAAAAAGAAGAGAGAACATTATACATAGAGAAAAGAGGAAAGGTCAAGAGTGAAGAATTAATATGTATTCGACAGGTCCCGTGTGAGAAATTATGATCAAGGAGAGAGAGGGAGGGAGGGAGAGGAAGAGAGAGAGAGAGGGAGAGAGAGGGAGAGAGGGAGAGTGAGTGAGTAAGCGAGACATAGAAGTGAGAGGGGAGAGGGGAAAGGTAAGAGGAGCCATAAAAGAATGAGAGGGAGTGAGAGAAAAAATATATATTAAAAGATGGTATAAGAGGGGAGATAAAACACTTACAAAATGCCTGAAAAAATATGTAAAGTGGTTCTGTAGTTGGCAAGGAAAAAATATGAAGGGAAAAAAATGTGCTTCTGATTACTGATGATGAAAGGCAAGAAAAATGAGGAAAAAATGTTATAGAAAACGCAAAAAAAAAATATATATAAAAAACAAAATAAATATATGCAGTGAACATAAAACTAAATAGAAAAAAACTGACCCAGAGGCAGAAAAAATTACATATACAAAATTTACGCTGTGTAGTTAAGTGCTAATCATCATCATCATCATCATCAGCACTATGATTTCACAGCAGGACAAAGGCTTCTCTCAACCTTCAGGAAAATATAATAATAAAAAAACGAAGCCTTATCTAAATTTCTCTACCAATGTGTTTAATTTCAATGACGAATATAAAAAGACATAAGTAATACCATTCAGTTATCCTCATTCAGAAGTGTGTCAGACGTATGAGTTTAGTGACCCTTGGGGAGGACAATGCAGGACAATGTATGAATAGCCGGACAGGTGGGTGGGTTAAGGTCAGCTTATTAACCTATCCAATTACCTGTGTGTTAGGTGAGATAGTGACAGGTATTATTATCCTGTTTTTACCGTAGGAACAAATATATTACGTGAAATTATGATAGAAAGAAAAAGAGAGAGAGAGAGAGAGAGAGAAAAAAAAAAATAAGAGCGAGAGAGAGTAAGGGAGGAAGGGACTGGGGCTAATGGTGAAAAATGGGCGTCGGAAACACATGGGACGGGACCAGACGTGATGAATTAAGAGGAGTAATTGAATCATGCGCTGGTCGAGTGTAAGTAATGGATGGCGCTGCCCTTCCTCCGCCCCCTTACTCACTCTCTCTCTCTCTCACTTTCGTTTCCCCTTTCCTTCACTTTTTTCTTCCACTTACGTCACGAAATTCCACCTCATTCTGTCATTCTCTTTCCCTTCTCCTCTTTTCCCCTCTCTTACCCTTCACTCTTTCCTACTTCCCTTACAGTTTTTATTTTCGCTCGCTCTCTCTCTCTTTCTCCCTCCCTTCCTCCCGCCCACCCCAACAATGTTCCTCCCGCCACACATTCTCTCGGCCACTCACCCCGCCCACCCTGCCGCCACACCACACACTGACCTCATTCAATGCCATCCTGTAATCCTATCACCATTAAGGCCATCAGTAACCTCACATTTACCTGATTAGTGTTGTTCGACACGTTATTTGACTTCATTATCATTGTTATTAAGTAATTATGGGATTGTGGCGTGTTGATGTTGTTGATGATGATGATGGTCTTTTGTCCCACGTGTGTTTTGTTGACACACACACACACACACAAACATACATACATACACACACAGGAAAATCTTCATCTATCTCACCATTACTATCCCTTTATCTCTCTCTCTCTCTCTCTCTCTCTCTCTCTCTCTCTCTCTCTCTCTCTCTCTCTCTCTCTCTCTCTCACCCCCCCCCTTACCACCACTACAACTATACCTCCTCCTCCTTCGCCTCCTTACCTCCTCACGTCCTCACCATCATCACCATAACGGGACGGGAGAGCAGGGCCGCGGGGCCAGGCGGGGCATCAGTACAAAATATGGCAATGACAGTTTTGGCATCTTAAGACTGGTCACATATTGGCTCCAGCCGGATAGCCATAAATTACCAGGCGTCTCGATGCCTTCCGTTTGTTTTCATTTGCTTTCGAGATGTGGAGATTCTCGCGGATTCTCGCCTCGCTGATATCTATTTATTACCGGCGGACGTGCGGGAGATATATGGCTGTATTTTCCACTTCAATATTTAGGATGTGCACCGCAGCCGTCCGCCGGGGAGTGTGGGAGAGGAGGAGAAAAATGGACCCTGATTGAACGAAAGCTTCAGGCATAATCCCATTCCTCCGCGGGTCTGCTCTGTATTCAAATGGCAACACACAACAAATATGAAAAGTCAAATGGGAGCCAGGAACCTTAGTTTTTTTTATATTCCTTGTCTTGCATTTCCGAAGTCTTGACCGCTACATTGCAAAGCGTTTCGGGTGGTGTGTCGGAGGAGGCGCGGCACGAGGCAGGCTATCGCTCACGCCTGCCGCCAGACAGCCGGCTCTCGGGCAAAACGCAGAACAAGGCAAAAATGATTCAGATAAACGGAATTTACGGAACGAAAACCTGGCAAATCATGACGGGCGAAGGCGAGTGAAAAGGAATGAAGCCTTGTGGAAGAGAGGAGAGCGCGCGGCCACGACAGAAGTTGGACATCATCAACAGAATTTGAATTTTAAAGCAATTGCGTCAGTGCTGAGGGAAATTATAATAACTCTAGGACTGTAATTACGTTTTCCAGCCAAAAGCGACCCACAGAACGAGACAGGACGTGTACACAACAGGAATTACAGCGGGGGTCGTCATCCAGGGTCATCTCTTAAACACAGCTGCGCTACCCTAAGCCATTCCTATTTCCTCTCATCCCGTTCCAGCCTCCAAACTTCCTTCAGGAAAGAAAAAAAGGAAACCCCCAAAAAAGAACTCTTCCATTCCAATAACAAAGGCTATTTCCAGAACGTGTCCAGGACTCATCTTCGGTACTGGAATTATCATGGAACCATAACTATTGATTCCAGGGGCAAAACAAACGCGGGGGTCTGAGCCCGTGCAAATGGAGTGGCGTTAAGGTGGACGCGGTCTGGAAAGGAACGGCTGGAAGGGCGACCCGGAACATTCCTAAAAGCAAGAATGAACTGCTGGAAAAATGACTCAATAGATTCTAAGCTGGAATGGCGGTGGGAATATTCCAAACATATAAATTAGACGTCAGGAACTGGGCCAGGCAAAACTTGGGGTGGAAAAAATAAATAAATATATATATATGTCTGAGTCTTGTTATTGGGCGGCGATGTCTGTCTGCGGACCAACGCTTTGAGGAAAAACAACTTTTGACTTGAACTATTTTCAAAGTTGTTTATTTCGTCCTGAGTAATTGTGGAAACTCTTGTTGTACGTTAAAAATCTCTTCTTTTTTTTCTCTCTCTTTCTCTCTCTCTCTCTCTCTCTCTCTCTCTCTCTCTCTCTCTCTCTCTCTCTCTCTCTCTCTCTCTCTCTCTCTCTCTCTCTCTTCGGCCTCTAAATATATGAATACTAAGAATAAGTTTCATAAGTTTTCACGTTTTCTTCTTTTCTAAGTAAATTCATGATAGTGATTACGTATATAACTTACTTTTAAACTTGAGTTGGAAATATATTTACTATGAATCTGAAATTTCGTTATTAACATTATTATTATTATTATTATTATTATTATTATTATTATTTCAAACTGTGAGCGAAGCGACCAGTTTGGAAGTTTCAAACCGACCCCATCCAAAATTTGTCTGATTGTCTGTATGTATGTGTGTCTGTGTGTCTGTCTGTCTGTCTGTCTGTCTGTCTGTCTGTCTTATATCTCCTCCTAGACAACTTTCAGGGGTCGTAGTCATCCACCCTTAGATGGTTATTATATATTAAAAACACATTGTTATTATGTAAATTTTAAAGTTATTTGTGAAAAACCTGTACCTCGCTTAATACTGGTCGCACATATTCATATTTACCTTCCACAGGACACACCTTGACCTACCTCCTACCTACCTTTCTACCTCCTACCTACCTCCTATCTCTCTTTCTACAGGTATAGATAACTAACATTGTAACTACGTATTAACACTTACATAGCAGCGCTGGTAACAGGTAATTGGTAACAGGTAACAGGCGGTAATCCTCTTCTTAACACACGGTATTAACATTACAAAATATACATGAACGCGCGATGTATGTGCAAGGCGAGGTGAGGTGAGGTGAGGTGAGGTGTTGCTGTGGTTTGGAGTGTTCAGATGGATTTAAGTATAAACACACCCCAAGGCTAGCTAGCCAAGGTGTAATACTAGTTTTTGCCAGATAGTGAATGTTAGGTTATGTTATTCCTTGAGATTAATAATGTAATCTAACTTTTATTAATATTTTTTTAACGCCACGCTGTTATGAATGCATGTAGTACAGCAGGTTATGTAATAATTCCTTGCTTTACGATGTTTTAATAATTATTAGTTTTATTGGTTATATAGCAACACTGTCATTCGTCTCATTATAATTATGGTTTTAATCACCAAATATAACCAGAGTTGATAATTATTAATACGCCAAAACGGCAAATACTATTACTACTGACTCGTGAAGTAAGGCAGAGGAAGGCTGAAAGGTTGGTACGAGACGGCTGCCTGGTGCTTCGAACGTCTGAACAACACGTAATGAGCGATTGAGTGAGTGAGTGAAGCAACTGACTCCCTCCCCCCCCGCAAACCCACTTGGTAACAGAGGAAGGGAGAGGAGGGGTAGCAGACGGGACAGCTTGCCACTTCACACATACAATATATATTTCACCACCAATCTATTTATTCGTTAGAAACTATGATATTGATCTGAATCCTAGAAGACATTATGAAGGTTTAGTAACACCAGTATACTTAAAAAATATATTAATAGCTTAGGTGATAACTTATTTCAAACGAGCTGTTG
>JAPQNM010000016.1:7863082-7865582 GCA_029783475.1 Metacarcinus magister
AGGAGGAGGAAGAGGAGGAGGAAAGAGAAAGAGAGATGGAAGAAGTGAGTACTGAGTCGAGACACTAGCTTTCCCCCCCCATCTCTCTCTCTCTCTCTCTCTCTCTCTCTCTCTCTCTCTCTCTCTCTCTCTCTCTCTCTCTCTCTCTCTCTCTCTCTCTCTCTCATCTTCCTCACCACCACCATTTCTTAAGCAAACACACCAGAGCCGCCTCCCCACCTCCTCCGTCACGTGTTTCCTCCAAGACCTCTTTCCCTCAGCTTCCTTTCACTATAGGATCCCTCTTCCACCCCCAAACCTCCTCTTCCTTAACCTCCTTCCCACGTATCCCCTTCCTATACTCTCTCCTTCCCTCTTTTCTTATCCTTTACTGCAGATCTTTCGTACATTCTATTGTCATCTATTTTATACCTTAACTTGTATTAATTTATGACATTCTTGGATATGTATGTTACTTTTCCTCTCATCTGTAACACCATCTAAGACAAATCAGTAAAATGAAGTTCAATTACGAGGAAAAATGTATAACTTTTTATGTGGAAGTTCAAAGGTTTAAAAATTTCTTTCCCCAACACGGAAGTTTAAGTTTGTTTTCATTCATTTTTCAGTTATTTTCTGTGCAAAGATTTCTCGATCAAGCTGGAATACAAGAGTGCCAGGAGTGTTAAGCGTCCCCCATTTTCTATTTCCAGAGGTAGTCTTGATCTCCAGACTAACCTTTCCCCCTCGCCCTGGTGGCTCCACACAGTGACTCGCCCCATTAGTCACTCTGCCAGGGAAAGGGAGCGTCTACCCCTCACCTGAGACCCAGCACAGGTGACCCTACGTGAATCCCAGGTAAGGCACACCTGGAAATAAATTAAACACACAACGTTCCCTCAGTCTGGACACTTTCTAGTCTTGCCATGTCCTTTATCACCCATCCCTCCACCACACTCTTACGTTCTCCCTGTCCTGTGTCTCTCGCTTCTCTCATTTTCCTTCGGCCCTTCTCTCCTTCCTCCGGGGGGCGAGGATGGAGGTGTATTTCAGAGCGAGACCTCAACAAAAGGCCGAGGGAGGGGTCGGAAACGGCTCCCCGGTGGCTCTGGACCAATTGGCTAAGTAAAGCACGTACAGCCTCCTGCCGAAGTGCGGTCAGCCAGCACACACCGGGACTGAAATGCAATACTTGAGAGAGAGAGAGAGAGAGAGAGAGAGAGAGAGAGAGAGAGAGAGAGAGAGAGAGAGAGAGAGAGAGAGAGAGAGAGAGAGAGAGAGAGAGAGAGAGAGAGGAGAGAGATGAGAGAGAGAGAGAGAGAGAGAGAGAGAGAGAGAGAGAGAGAGAGAGAGAGAGATACATACATACATACACATATATACATAAAGACAGACACACACTAGGTATACATACAAAACGATAAAAAGATAGGTAGAGACAAACAAAATATAATAAAAAAACAAACAACACACAGACATACAAAATAACACAATGGTAACGAAAGAGGAACAGCATGATAAAAGAAGGCAAACAGGAGGAGGAGGAAGAGGAGGAAGAGTAGTAAAATAAAGAAGGTATGAAGGGATAAAAAAAAAGAGAGAAAGCTACCATGATATAAAGAAGAGACACTTGTAGGCGAGGGAAAGATAACTGCTACGTGAACTGAAGGTGAAAGGCAAGTAGCATGATGGATAAAGAAAGGAAACAGAGAATGAAGAAAAAAAATGGAAAGAAAGAGTGAGTGAAGGAGAGAGGCAGCAGTTTCAAAATGGAGAGGGACAAAATGGGAGATAAAAAGTGGGAGGGGGGTAAGAAAAATGTTCAAATAATGGGGAAATAAAGGGAGAAGGACCGAGATCAAGGGAAGGGGAGGAGGGGGATGAGGAGGTTAATATGATGGGGGTTAGAGGAGGTGGCGAGGTAATGGGTGATGGAAGGGGCGAGTGTTGATGTGAAAGGCAAGGAAGTGGCGAGGAAGGGAGAAGCTACGAGGCTCAGGAAATAGGGGAAAGAAGTAATGAGAGAGAGAGAGAGAGAGAGAGAGAGAGAGAGAGAACATATGATAAATAAAACCTAGTAGCAGTAACAATAAAAAAGGAAAAAGCAACAGCAACAACAATAACAATAATAATAATAATAGAATAATAACAACAACAACGTCAACAACAACACCAAAAACTAACGAACACAACGCTTGGGTATTGATATATGGCAAGACAATACCGCAGACTTTTACCAGCTCTCTCGCTCCTCCCCGTGAGTGAAAAGAAAACGAGCCTTGCCTGGTGGACGGGACAACTGCAGGAAAAATGTTATCTACCACCTCTCACTACGCTCCCCTCTCCTCCTTGTCCTCGCTATCTCATTCACTCCTTCAAGTTAAGTAAGATGATGTATTGGAGCACTACTACCACTATCATTACCTTTAACACTGCTAATTATAAGGAAATGAGATTATAAGTAGTAGGTATAAACACACAACGCCACTTGACCACTTCAGGAATACTTTACTACCGTGAG
>JAPQNM010000016.1:7868082-7880582 GCA_029783475.1 Metacarcinus magister
GGAGGAGGAGGAGGAGGAAGAGGAGGAAATATCATATGTCTGTAAGCTGGTAGTAATAAAAAAAACACTATATAGCCAGACATATACTTATACATACACTCAAACCCATTACCTAGGAGTATATTCACCCTGATCTCACCCTACAAACTAACTTACATATACACATCCATATACACCCTGACACTGGTTTTTACACCCTTACGTATACACTCAATAGTAAGAAAATATATTGAAATCCCATAAACAGGTCGCGTATGGTATCTGAATGTAGTTTATTGATGCGAAAAGTTGGTTACATCACCTTCTTGTTGTTATACTAAGACTTTTTAACCTATATGTCTTTTTTCAACCTCCAAACTACCTCTTGCAGCTTTGTTTTCTTCTTTTCGTGAACTCATATGCTTTCTCTCTCTCTCTCTCTCTCTCTCTCTCTCTCTCTCTCTCTCTCTCTCTCTCTCTCTCTCTCTCTCTCTCTCTCTCTCTCTCTCTCTCTCAGTACCTCCTTTAACAACGCAATTCTTATCCTATCCATTTACAATTCACTTCACTTTCCACACATTTCCTATGCCTTCACAACCTTCTATTTTTTCCCCTTCACCACATTTCTCCCTCTAAACAACCAACGCTTCCTCTCCCCTTTGCAGTAAGTCTTCCTCTCTACAACCTCTTCTTCATCATAGTCAACGCTACACTCTTTCATGTCCCCGAGTATTAATAACCGGACGGAGCTACAAGAAGGCGAGGTAGCTTTTATAAGAAATACGTTAGTCCAATCTTACTTCTGAGAAAAATTAGTTAGGCTGAAAAGAGGGTATCATAGGCCTCAAGAAGCTGATTGTCTCCTGGAGGGATACGCCCCCGGACCTTTACCGCCGGGGAACAGGAGAGGACGGTAGGAATTATTCTGATGAAATATATATGTACTTTTGTTCGCATTTATAAGGGAGGACAAAAGCGCGTGGTGGGGGAGGTGGGTGAGGGAGGGAGGGAGGAAGGTGATGTGTGGGGTTGTGTGGGGTTGACGTATATGAGGTTTTTTATATCTTATTTTATGTGCGTTGTTAAAAAAAAGTGAGCTAGATAAGGTGTATTGTGCGGTGTGTGCAAGTGTGTGAGGTAATAATAATAAGGTGAGTAAGAAGAGAAAGTGTAGAAGTTAATTGTAGGAAAAGGAGGTGAGTGATTGTGAGAGAGAGAGATGAACAAAAGAATGATTATCTCTTCCTACACACACACACACACACGCACACACACACACACACACACACACACACACACACACACACACACACACACACACACACACACACCAATAAGCAGAAGAAACTGATAAGGTCGTCTCGTTTTAAAACCCAGAATTAAATCCCCATTGAAGAAAAAGTTAGAGGCCTATTCCCCTCTTCTCCCCTCATCTCTCCCTACCTCTCCTCCCTCCTAGACTTTGTACTTTTAATTAGAGTTTTAATGAGACCTCTTAATTGAAATTTCCCAGCCTCCTCCACCCCCGGCAGTCTGCATAATGCCTCTCAGATTATCTCATAGGCCTAAGGAAGGGGATTTTAAGGGGGTATGGAGAGGGGAAGAAGAGCGATGCGATGAGAAGGAAGGAAGGGAAGAGAGAGAGGATGAGGGAGAGACACAGCGGGAGAGGAAGTACTTATAAGAGGGAGTTTAAGTAAGGAGAAAAGAGATAGATAGATAGATAGATAGATAGGTAGAGATAGAGATAGAGAGAGAGAGAGAGAGAGAGAGAGAGAGAGAGAGAGAGAGAGAGAGAGAGAGTAAAAAGGATACCCAAAAATATATATTACTGATAATTCCAGAGAGAAATCAGGTAAATATTAGCTTAGCAATATATTTATGAGTTCGGTGGAATAAGGGCGCATAGCCTCTCACTAGTCTTTCGGGAACCTCACAAAAATGGTGCCTCGCCTCAGGGGTGACTCCGCCATCCACTAGACACGAGACGCATTACCTTCCCTGCTGTCCCTACCAACAGCCTCCCGCCCACCCTGTTACACACCCAAACACAATGAATAAAAACCAATAATTACACTCACTAACTTCACATGTCAAAATAACTTATAAATATACCAAAAAACAGTGTTAGAGTTACATATACGCCAGGAAAACGCTGCATGAAGAACGTTGGTTATCGGAAAAGGGAGCGTAAACCCGTAGACTTCCCGCCGCTGGCATTGTTATTAGAGAAAACGGGACTGATCCGGAGGCGAGGCGAGGATGCCGGAGGTCACCAGCAGCCAAGACCCAACGCGAGGCTGTGTTATTGGAAGTCTGCCTTATTTGAATTCGTCTCGGGGGCGGTTCCATCTTACGAAGGGGATTCAGATGACACAATTTCGGCTCAGAATTGCCCATTATGAGGCTATGGGACAGGAGAGAGACGCCGGAGTGACAGTACTCTTTTGTTTAATTTAAGAAGTCACCATCAGTAGCGAGCGAGCGTGTGTGTGTGTGTGTGTGCCTCTTGCTGCCTGCCTGTCTTCCTTCCCTCCTCCTCCCACCCTTAGTAGCAGAGGGACACATGGCTTTACTCCCTCCCTCTCTCTCTTACTCTCCCTACCTGGCTAGCTCCCTCACTCTCCTTTCCTTGGCGTCCTCCTCGTCCCTCTTCTCCTTCCACAGAAATCTATGCATAATGTAAGGCTGGGTTTCAGGCCCTTTACGTTGGGGAGGATTCGATTCTTGTTTTGCTACGCTAGTTTTGAATTGCATATGAGTGCGCCTTGGAGGGAAGGAGAGAGGGAAGGAGGGAGGGACGGAGGGCTGCAGGGGCTGGGCAGTCTGTCTGTTTGTCTGTCTGTCTGTCTGTCTGGATCCCCTCACGGCAGTAACACACACGACACCAAAACAACGATGATCTGTACGCCGCCTCCAAACACACAACACAATAACAAGTAGACGAGGGAGATGCAAGTAGGGGGAACGGGGAGAAAGAGAAAGAGAGAGAGAGAGAGAGAGAGAGAGAGAGAGAGAGAGAGAGAGAGAGAGAGAGAGAGAGAGAGAGAGAGAGAGAGAGAGAGAGAGAGAGAGAGAGAGAGAGAGAGAATAAGATTGCATACATTTTAGAGTTTTCAAGGTACAGTACATGTATTATAAGAGCACCCACGTGGGTCTGAATCAACTGCTTTAGATGTGTTCCTTCGTTCAGTGACCCGCCCTGGTCCTCCTTACCTCCTACGTGCACTTCTCTCTCTCTCTCTCTATTTAATATTTTTTTTCTCTTCTTTTTTTCTGACTCGTATCTTGGTTTTCTTTGTATCTTCCACTTACTTTTTTTTCGTTTAAATTTTTTCGGTGTGAGTTTCCTCTATCATATTATACCTCCATGATTGTGTGTGTGTGTATATATATTTTTTTCTTCTTCTTTTTAATATTTGTTTTGTATTGTTTCGATAATATGTATGTTGTTTATGATTAAAACTTTCTTGATTTTGTTTATAATTATCGATGAAGTTACATATTTTTTACATATAGCTTTTTTTTTATCTCTTTCAATTACATCTTAATTCTGCTTCGTATGAATAATGTCCAATTTTTATTTTATTATTACTCTCTCTCTCTCTCTCTCTCTCTCTCTCTCTCTCTCTCTCTCTCTCTCTCTCTCTCAGCGGCACCCACCCTCCTCTAGGGGACTTGTTTGGTATGCTCGTTCAAGGAAGTGTGTTCAGAGACAATTTTCCACATCATTTCATTGGAGGGTAATTCCAGATGAGGCCAGGCGGGTGGGTCACTTGTGTGTGTGTGTGTGTGTGTGTGTGTGTGTGTGTGTGTGTATCATGGAGAGAAATAAAGTTTGTTAAAAATGTTGTATGACTACCATCATTATTTTGTCACTAGATGAATGAATCAGTGTACCATTCTACTTATTTCCTCGTAAATCTACCTATTCATCCCTTATTTTCACAGTAATAATGTCATCATCGTACAAATTTTCATTCGTACTCTCCAATTTACAATGTTTCCCCAACGCCCCCCTCCCCCCCCTACTTTCTTTTCCCTCCTCCTCCTCCTCCTCTTCCTCCTCCTCGTTACGCAGACACGTGTGTGAATAAAGTAAGACAAGAGGAAGAAGAGAACGACTCCACAGCAGGTTGAGCAGAATTACACGTAAGCCAAGCGAAGCAATGTGGGTTCACGTGTTTTTATAAAGTCCATCCAACACCAATCTTGTACCTCCTCTAGTCCTTAATTTTCCTCTCTTTTCCCCATTTCCTTCATGAGTTATCTAATCTTTTTCTCTCCTTCTCTAATACGTAACATATTATTTTTCACCCTCCCCTCGTCTTCCTCTGACTCTCCTTCCTCCCACCTGGTAATGATGGACAATTAGAGGTCATTTTGATATGCTCACGATCTTACGGAGTCATCGTTGTTAGGTAGGATTGAACTGCAGGGAAAGAACAATACTCTGATCACGTCGTAAGAAGTGCACGACGTGATTGCGGTAAAAAGTGACGCGTTATGAGGTTACAGTTGGACATGTAATGGGTAGGTGTGATCAGACATTATTGAAAAAAAACTCTCACCCTCTCTCTCTCTCTCTCTCTCTCTCTCTCTCTCTCTCTCTCTCTCTCTCTCTCTCTCTCTCTCTCTCTCTCTCTCTCTCTCTCTCTCTCTCTCTCTCTGTGCACGAGGCTTACTGACTCTACCTATAATAAAAAAAATAAGAAGATCTGATGTAATCTTAAAATTTTCACATCCGACTGTCAATCCATTCACATTTTTAGTACTAATCAATTTACAAGATGAATACTATTGAGAAAATGTATCACTAGCACATGGATAAGACACATTCTTCCTCTATCAAATCAAACAAGAGAAAAAATATAGCAAACTATGATTAGGCAACATATCCGTAACAATACATAGCTATTTCATAACATTTCACACGTCTCCCTGGCCTTAGGAATACCACAGTGTATTAGTTCACACCACCACCACTAAGCAAGGCGTGATTAGGGCAGGAAGGTGGTGACGAGGACCGGACCTGTTCAAGTATATCTGTGCAATACCTGATTATTACCAACACATTTCAGTACAGGTCACGTCTGAGTCTGTGGTGAGGACGGGAGTGCGTGGCGATGATGGGGGGAGGAAGAGGAGGAGGAAGAGGAGGAGGAAGAGAAGGAGGAAGAGGAGGAGGAAGAAAATGATACAAAAAGAGGAAAAGGCTACTTGGCGGTGAGTGTAGAAATTAAGGGTTTTAAAAAATAACATAAAAAGATGACATACGGAGACACAAACATTATGGGAACATTTTCACGAGGGAGGGAGGGAGGGAAGGAGAGAAGGAGGGAGGGAGAGAGGGAGGGGGTGAGGTAGAGGAATGAGTGATGGGGGGGAGGATAACAGGAAGAGGATGTGAGTACTCTGCACCCTCAGGAACTAACAGCAGGAGATATATATAAGAAAAAGTTATATTACATTACTTAAGAGAGTGGTAGGGAGAGATTATAGGAGGAGGAGGAGGAGGAGGAGGAGGAGGAGGAGGAGGAGGAGGAGGAGGAGGAGGAGGAAGAGGTAGATGATGATGATGAGGAGGAGGATGATAGAAAAAAATTTAAGACTAAAAACTAAACACGACAAATACATCAAAGTCATTCTTTTCTTAACTATCCTTTTCCTTCTTTCCTTTCTTCCTTCCTTCCTTCCTCCCTCTTTCACACATGCGCATTTCCTCTTTCTTTCTTTCTTTCCCCGCCGCCTCGCACACGTTGATCTAAATACAACCTGGCAACCTTTTACACGATCGATAAAATGTGAAACTCGGCAAAATCTAATTCCCAGTTCACTTCATGCAGAGGACCGTACTGTATACACTCTTTAATGGAGTTTCAGACCCTCACCCGCCCCGTTCCCGCCCCGTCCTCACAGCAGCCGTCAGTCCCGCTTCCCCCTTCCTCTATCCACCCCGTGAGATTAAAGAAAACGAAACATGGATGAATAATGGACAGTTTCGCTTATTATTCTTTACTCTGTACTACTATACTATGTCCTTGTGTGTGTGTGTGTGTGTGTGTGTGTGTGTAGGGGTGCTGTTGGGTGGGTGGGTGGTTGGTGTGTGTGTGTGGGACGGAAGTCGTATTTATGTGTCTCTGCTCTAAATTTTTTCGTTTGATCAAATTTTTCGTTCTATTTGGGAGGTGCAACATATGTATTTTTTGGGCTGCATGTGTGTAATGCTTGTGTTCCTGTTGTTCTTTACAGGGAGGGAGGGAGGAGGAGGAGGAGGAGGAGAGAATTTTTCCAACGTTTCAATTCTACAACCATTTTTCGTTCCCTCATCCCACAAAAGTACACACAAAAACACACCACTTTACACCCCATCTCACCAACATATATTACAAAATTTAATATACATTTTCGTGCAGTCTTTCCACTGCACCTCCCACTCGAGTACTAAGGCGAGGGAGGGGAGGGAGTGCGAGAAAGGCAGAAGAACTTGAAGAGGTAGCTAAGAGGCGCTCATAACCAGCCAACGGTGTGTAATGGACCATCACAGGCACGGGGCAAGAAAACCTGGATCTGCAGCCCGTTGGTGAGGCGGATGGACAGACCTCAACATGACTCTGGCTCCAACGGCATGTTTTGTATTGCGAGAAAAGGAGGAAGAGGAAACAGGGAACAGAGTGGAGGAAAAGATGGCATTTATACCGACTCACAGTGGGAGAAAATATGATCGTGATGGAAGGGAGCGTGAGAGGACAAAGGGTGATGGAGGGATAAGGGAGAGCCGCCCCCGAACCCCCCTTTACTTTTTTAATTGGTCTCTGCGTGTCTACCGCCCATTCTTACCTTGGACGGGAAGGACATTAAGGTATAATTAGTATGAAAGTTTCAGATAGATTAATTATGAAGTAACTAATATCTCACAGCAATTCATGTCGACTGAAAACATCCTTAAGAAAAAGTAAACATATTATCCTGGATGAGGAAAACAAACTTAATTGAAGAGTACTATCAAAGAAACTCAAGACGACACACGACTTTCTGAAAATGAGGGAAAACCACGTGGTAAGGAAACAAAAATTAACGTAAAAACAATAGAGTAGAGTCAACAACAGGAAGGGGCGTCCTCCCACAGCGGGGTTCAGGGAATTACCCACACTTCCCTTGGCACAAAGAAAACATTACACACTCGTGATAGAGACTCATTTTACTTAGCTAACTTAACCTGCCTCTGTCTCCCTTTTCTTACTCCCTCACCCACCCTTAGCGACCTCTGGCAACCAAGACCCATTCATAACTTCTTGTGCTCAATGGCTAACAGGACGCAGCCACAGTTTTTACTACCATTCATTACACTCTCTTTAATGCCATTCATTAACTTTTTCCCTCACGGAGTTCCCGGCGAGGACGAAGAGAGGTGAACACTCGTCCTCTCCCCAGCGTCCTCAGTAAACCGCTGGGAGCATTTTGGTTTTTTTTGATTTATTTTTGTCTCCAGAAGTTGCCTTGAGGAAGAGTGTACAGCGTCGGAAAGTGCGGGAAAGGTTTCAGTCGCGTTATCGTTTTCATCGTTGGCTCTGAAAGGGATTATCTACCATGTCAAAGGTAATGCAACGCTGCAATTATATCTGACGAAGCTGCGTGTGTGTCGTGTGTGTGTGTGTGTGTGTGTGTGTGTGTGTGTGTGTGTGTGTGTGTGTGTGTGTGTGTGTGTGTGTGTGTGTGTGTGTGTGTGTGTATTTTGCAGAGATGACAATTACTAGTTACTACTACTAATATTGATAGTAAAAACACCAACAAAAATAATAATACCCTAAAAATAATGATAAAAACATGGACAAACATAAATAGAGAAAAAATTAACCATCCTTTTCCGGCAAATCACAGACACACAGACACACACACATACACACACACACACACACACACACACACACACACACACACACACACACACACACACATACACACACTTCCTCTCATGATAACAGGTGTGTGCAGGTGACGATGCTAAAATTTGGCCAACTATATAGCAAGTTGTGATTCCTCGTCCCTCCCTTCTCTCCTCTTGTTTCCAGTTTTTTCCCTCACTTTCTCTCCCCCTCCCCTCACTTTCCCTCCCCTTCTCCTCATTACTTCCCTCCTGCAGATAGTGTTCCAAGGCGCAGGTGAGGGTAAGGTGTGTGGTGACCAAAAGGCGTTGATGTTTGTCTGATGTTATACGCTTGCAATTTTTTTTTCCTTTTTTTTTCCTTTTTTTTTGCCGGGTCAGAGTGATATACAATTTATTATTTTTTATTTTATTTCTTCAGTTGGTTGTTCTTTGTTGCTTTGAAATGGCTTTGTGTTTTGTTTTGTTGTTTAATCCTTTTCTATTTCTGAGTCTCTATTTTTTTTTCTCTCTCATTCTTTATCCAAAAACACACTCACAATACCTCATTTATCCAACTCATCCTTCATCCCCCTTCCTTATCTCTCCTCACTTCCCTTACATACCTTTCCAATCCTTATCTAAACTCCATTGCTCTCT
This sequence comes from Metacarcinus magister, assembly GCA_029783475.1. Lineage (NCBI taxonomy): Eukaryota > Metazoa > Arthropoda > Malacostraca > Decapoda > Cancridae > Metacarcinus > Metacarcinus magister. Next base: position 7,876,586 of record JAPQNM010000016.1, read on the forward strand.
CCTCCTCATATCCTTCCCTCCCTCTCATTTTCTTACCTCCTGTACTCTCTCTTTTACCCTCGAGGACTCAGGGAGGAGATACACGACACGAAATAACACACCATCACCACAAGAGGGCGAGATAAGTAAGCTACCGGGAGTCACCAACATCACCGTAAATCAAGTCCCTCACTGGCTACTAACAACTCGCAGGTAACCCCATAGTACACACCTGGAGGCTGCTGATGAAGGTTGCCTCTAGGGTGGGTGTGATGGGCGGAGATGAGTGGGTATAAAGGGTGAATTTCGCCTTAGTTACGATGCACATGAAGATAGTGAGTTAATGCATCGCTATCAAGAGGATGAAAAGTGTCCCAGCGACTAACCTATACGGAAAATTAGTCCTTGTGTTATTAGGGCAGAATTTACGTGGTGGCTGTGACATGTATGCGAGGTTTTGTCGAGGTGTAATATAGGTCCGCAACTTGTATAATGGAGATGAACGTTGGGAGATGATCAAGATAAAGAGAGATAAAGTTATTAATGGCTGACTGCATAAAGTAAGTCTTTTTTTTTGGTTTTAGCTTCTATTTTCCTTAGAGAGATTATCTAAATATGCTCTACGTTAAGAATTAAATGCATGTCTAGTTAATGGGAGTAATGGGGTTGCCTGCTTGCCTTAAATGGAGTATAAAAGACAGATGGTGGAGAGAGAGTGATGGCAGGAGACGCGAGGGAGACGCAGGCAAGGGAGGATAAGTTGAAGGTTTCTGCATCCTAACAGCTGTCCATCTGTATGTCTATCTCTATCTATCTAACACACACACACACACACACACACACACACACACACACACACACACACACCCCGCCACACCCACCTGCTGTCTCCAGGGTTACATATGAGCAGAGCAGGTTAATTAACATATTCTTCCTCCCTCACATTTACATAATAAACACGAGATTAAGCGGCGAGGACCATGATATACACAAGGGAGATGCGACCCTCTCAAGACCTTTTACCTCAATTAAAATTCTGACCCGCCTTGAAAATTGGGCCTCTGATTATCATGCCTTGAAATTAATATGCAAGATTCCCCTTAATTCTTCCGCAACAAACATTTTCCCATTTTCCTCTGAGGCTGATGGGATGGGCTTTACTAAGGGCATTACCACCTATTCTTTTCCTCCAGCCAGGGTTTACGGGAGTGGGTGGAGGGGGGAGGGTGAGTTGGGGGTGAGAGGAGGGGAGGAGGGGAGGAGGGGGGTAGGGTCTCGGTCCATCCTGAAGAATGCAACATACAAAGGGATGTTATCAAGGGTCTCCTGTGTGTGGCCGTTTGTGTCATGGTTTGAACTAACTCGTCGACCCCCTAGATGTGTGGAGGTTATGGAGGAGGAGGAGGAGGAGGAGGAGGAGGAGGAGGAGGAGGAGGAGGAGGAAGAGGAGGAAGAAAAGCCCCAGAGAAGAGGATGAGCCAGTAAAGGAAGTACAGGAAAACAAAGAACTCACAAGAAGAAAGAGAGAGAGAAAAAAGTTATATCATCTCCATACCTTGAACTAACCATCTTCTATCCACCAATACTCAACTAAGAACCCCCCAAAATCTTAACCTAACCCTCTCTCTACTCATACTCAGCGCCGCTTATACTGACGAAGGAAGGCTCGCCCCTCCAGCCCCTCCAGCCCCTCCCGCCCCTCCAGCCCCTCCAGCCCCTCCCGCCCCTCCTTCGGTACTCCCATCAACACCAGTCCGCTAAGTTCACTAAGGCCTACTAATTAAGTCCCTTGTAACGAAATTTTACGACCTTGCCCTGTGGTAGGAGTGCAATTTTAGTTCATAGAAAAAGAATGTTGGTTTAGGGAGGAGGAGGAGGAGGAGGAGGAGGAGGAGGGGAGGAGGAGGAGGAGGAGGCAGAGGAGGAGGAGGAGGAGAGGAGGAGGAGGAGAGGAAAAGGAGGAAGTGTTAAAGGTTAGGAAGGAAAGGATGAGAAAAAATATAGTGAAGAAATAAGATCTAGTATATAATGAATTTCTGTACTAAATAAGATAATGCAAGGCGTTGAGTTAAGAGTCTCTGCAATACTTATTTAGAAAGTTATCATGATGAATAACCCCCCACCCCCCACCCCCCCCACACACACACATACACACACACACACACACACACACACACACACTAATAGACTTTTCATGAGGACACAAGCGCGCACACAAAATCACAACAGTCCCCTTTTCCCACTTATGAGACGTAGGAGGTCTGGCAAATCATCTTCCAATTACTTAAAAGCGAACTACCTGAGACCTCTTCACCTCTTCAAATTAATATGTTGAAATTATAGCAGTGGAATTACCTCTTTTAACTACTGGCGAAGGGGTGACGGAGGAAAATGACTCCTCCAACCTCTTGTCAGTAAGGTGATAAGTAGTTTTCCTTGCTCCTCCGCCTCCGCCTTGTTTCCTTGCCGCAGGTTTATGAGGGAACGAGCGACGGTCCCCTTGTGTTATGGTTAGGCCAAGAATTACCATACATTATTAGGGAAACAGTTAAGTCACGGGTGAAAATAGTGCACGTGTGTGTTTGTGTTTGTGTTTGTGTGTGTGTGTGTGTGTGTGTGTGTGTGTGTGTGTGTGTGTGTGTGTGTGTGTGTGTGTGTGTGTGTGTGTGTTAATTTCTTTTTGGTTAAGTCTTGGTTTCTCTCTCTCTCTTTCTTTCTCTCTCTCATCAATAAACTAGAAGAAGATAAACCCGTAATAGAGAAAGAAGAAGATAAAGAAGAAACAGAATAAAAATAAGAATGAGAAGTAAAATACAATACCCAATATAAAAACAAAATCAATACAATATCATAATTTCCTCCAGTGTTACCAAACCAAAACGAACTCTTATCCCCATTACTACCCATTATCAAGCCTCATCTACACGTACTAGACATGTACTCTACAGCCCATAAACACCCATGTCCTTCCACCTGCACACCTCCCCCCCCTCACCCATTACCCTCCTACTATTCCTACATCTACCTGGGCCCCCTCCACCCCCCTCCCTTTAGCCAGCATCTCCCTCCCATTAGCGCGAGATAAGCCAGGATGCCCCCCATAAATAAGGGTCTTGAGCGGTGCCTGATAAGGTGGTCAAGATGTTGGTAGGAGGGTGTTTTTTTTTTCTTTTTTTTTCTCTCTCTCTCTCTCTCTCTCTCTCTCTCTCTCTCTCTCTCTCTCTCTCTCTGTCTCCATTAACTACTACTACTACTACTTCTTTTACTACTTCTACTACTACTACTACTACTTTTACTACTACTGCTGGTCTTGTTAGGAAGGGAAAGCTAACGGTGTGTGGCTGACGGTCTGTCCGAAGCCTTCCCAGTGTCAGCCAAAGGTCAGGTGAGAGTGTGCGTGATTTACTACCTGTGTTGCACCTTACAAGTGACGGTCCTCAGGTGTTTATTTAATTAAGAACTTCACCTGTCTAGCCCCTTAACCTCTCTTACCTTTCTCCTCCTCCTCTTATCTACCTTTCTCTCCTGCTTTTCATTATATATTTTCCGCTATTTTTTTTTTTATTTAATTTTGCTTTGTGTCTAATTTAAGGTTTACTAATTTTTATTTTACTCTCTTAGACTTCTTAGTTTTAATATTTTCATTATACATTGTCCTTATTTACTTATCATTCCATCACCTTCTCTTATTATTCTTCTCTTTATTATTTTAACATTTTAACCTTGTCCTTATTTAATTATTATAATATCTTGTTCTTTTATTATTTTTCCTCTCACTTTAGATTTCTTTTGCTTCCTCCTCCTCCTCTTCTCCCTCGCCTCGCCTTGTCCACACACTAATCATCTGTACAATCTCTCGTCACGTCAACCTAATACCGAAGCTTTGTTGTCTAAGAAATAAAAGCAAGTGTGATCAGAGGCGAGATAATGATGCTAATACCTTAATGAATGTGTTTGGATTCTCTTAAATTATAGATAACTTCAATGTGGTTTCTAATTAAAGAGGATTTTTATATGG
>JAPQNM010000016.1:7885582-7898082 GCA_029783475.1 Metacarcinus magister
TGACCTTGGTGTTACCTATGTCAACTTCGTGTTATCCTTCCCTATGATCTACGTATATGTATGTTCCTTTGTTACTTATGAGAAAGATATATTTTGACTATTATTTCTTTAGCTTGTCGCGTGTTTATTTTTTTTTATGCTACAATGAACGTAATGTCAGTTTTGCTCCAATGATTTATACTAAAACACTTCATGGTTGCAGGAAAATATGACAAGCTGAACACACACACATATATATAAATAAAACAAAATACAAATATATATATAGTGTCAAGTCTATCTATTCATTGCGTGGTGAAAGTAACATTAAATATATACACACAGCGTTACATATTTGGTTGCGGGCGTTGGGTGAACATTAAAACACATTAAACAAAACGACAATTCAGAGGTAAAACTAAAAACAAACAAAATAAATATAATAAAAAAAAAAACATAAGTGACACAAATAATACTTTCCAGCCTCAAACTTTATATAAACACACAATGTAAAAAAAAATTCCTTTAATAATAAAAAAAAAAAAAAACATAAATACACATAACTTACATATAATCTATAGATAACATAAACCAACACCCACACCTTTTTACCTATAACTTTTGATGACCAGGTAAAGACAAAAAAAATAAAGGTGTAAATATGCATAATAAAGTAGGGGAATGTGGGCATAGGAGAGTGGGATTGGGGAGTCAGGTGAGTGGGGTGGGTATGCAGGTAGGGATTAGGGAGGCAGGTGGGTATCGAGGGGGTAATGGGGGGGGATATAAGGTCAGGTGAAGAAGGTCAGGGGGTCTACACACCTTTACCTGTCGATCAATTTGGTAAACAAGACGCAACATTCTCTCTCTCTCTCTCTCTCTCTCTCTCTCTCTCTCTCTCTCTCTCTCTCTCTCTCTCTCTCTCTCTCTCTCTCTCTCTCTCTCTCTTTCTTCTTGTTTTTCCTTTCCTGCTCCTTATTTTGTCTTTCATCATCATCATCTTCTTCTTTCATTCCTTTCATATTTCTCCTCCTACAACCTTCTTCGTCTCCTCCTCCTCCTCCTCCTTCTCCCCTGACGAGGTAATGACGTGTGTGAGGCTGAGGTCGTCACGTCCTCAACGCCTTCCATGACCTTCCCTCACCGTCTACCTGCCGTGTTAAGGTCTCGCCACCTCCAACCACTCAATCAGAGCTCCTTCATCACCCTTACTTTACCCTACCTTACCTTACCTTACCTTACCTTACCTTACCTTACCTTACCTTACCATTCTCTCTCTCTCTCTCTCTCTCTCTCTCTCTCTCTCTCTCTCTCTCTCTCTCTCTCTCTCTCTCTCTCTCTCTCTCTCTCTCTCGCTCGCTCTAAAAAGGTAAAATACACTCCACTTATAAAAAGAGAGAAAAAAAAAACACCAGGTCACGTATCACACACCGTTAAACACACACAGGAATAAAAAAAACGAGAGAGAGAGAGAGAGAGAGAGAGAGAGAGAGAGAGAGAGAGAGAGAGAGAGAGAGAGAGAGAGAAGTAAACCACCACATCAGTCTCGCTTCACATCCCAAAAAGTCACCACGACAAGAATATCTGATAACTCTTCCCTTCTTATCTCTCCCTTCCTACCTTCCCCTCCCTTATCTCCCTCCCTGCTGGCCTCCCCTCACCTCTGACCCGCCCTCCGCCCTGCACCTCCCATCTCCAGGGCGGGGCACGGGTATGGGTGGCGGTAATGGGCGGTTGCCTCGCTACGCCCACACCCTGTCCGCCCACTTGTCTGCACTTCATTATTCCTACGAGCCTGCATCCCTCTGTGTGTGTGTGTGTGTGTGTGTGTGTGTGTGTGTGTGTGTGTGTGTGTGTGTGTGTGTGTGTGTGTGTGTGTGTGTGTGTGTGTGTGTGTGTGTGTTTGAAAAAAATATATCAAGTAAAGTAATTTGAAAACCAGAGTAAAAAAAAATATTTCCGGACAAACAGTTAGGAACGCAAAATAAAAACTAAATATTAATAATAAAAATAAAAAAAAACATCACACACGAACACACACAATTTACTCAACACCGCTACTTGTTCCTGTCCCGTTCACACACACACACACACACACACACACACACACACACACACACACACACACACACACACACACACACACACACACACACACACACACACCTCCCCTAAGCTCTACCCGCGTAACTCTGGCGCCACAATTAGCAGGGTCAAGGTGTCAGGGGCAGGGTTGTGTGGCAGGGGAGGTGAGGGTGGTGGTGGTGGTGGTGGTGGTGGTGGTGGTGGAGGTGGTGGTGGTGGTGGTGGTGGTGGTGGTGGTGGTGGTGGAGTGAGAGCATCAATGTCACTCTTAAATATACACATGATGGAGGTGGAAGATGGAGGGTGGACCACACACTACACACCACTCCATCACCGCCACCACAACCACAACCACAACCACAACCACAACCACAACCACAACCACTACCACTACCACTACTACTACTACTACTACTACTACTATTACTACTACCTACAACACTATTGACACCAGTACTGTTATCACAAAAATGCCATATCATTATTATTATCATTATTATCATTTGTTTAGGTTATCATAGTACATACAACCACTCTTAAGCCACCACCACCACCACCACCATCACCACCACCGCTACCACCACTACCACTCAGGCACACACAAATGTTTACCTGTTCCCCCTTCCCCTCCTCCCCACCAACCATCCATCAGCTCCCCAACAAGCTACTCATTACGTGGTTAGCGCATCACCTCCTCCCCACAACACCACCACCACCACCACCATCACCACCACACAGCACCGAGGCAAAAAATATATACTCCATCTAATTTCAGAAAGTCGAGAATATAAGTTATGAATTTCCAGCGATGAGGGACGGGTGTGGGAAGCTTGTGGAAAAAGTGTGAAACTATATGAAGTAGAAATTGAGTTGAATTTACTATTGTTTATTTATTTTTTTATCTTTTAGGAGGTTGAGTTTGTGGGGGGGGGTGTTGAGGGGGGGGGGTTCTTGCAATGCTTTACTTTATCATTATTTTTTTCTTCTTCTTGTGTGTGTGTGTGTGTGTGTGTGTGTGTGTGTGTGTGTGTGTGTGTGTGTGTGTGTGTGTGTGTGTGTGTGTGTGTGTGTGTGTGTGTGTGTGTGTGTGTGTGTGTGTCAGGGGGGGGGGAAGGGGGCGGTTAGTTGTGTTGAGATAAAAGTTTTCCAGGAACATTATTTTTCGTTTTGAGGAATTGCAATGTGGCGTCATTATGTGTGTGTGTGTGTGTGTGTGTGTGTGTGTGTGTGTGTGTGTGTGTGTGTGTGTGTGTGTGTGTGTGTGTGTGTGTGTTTCCGTGCACGCAAACACAAACACACATGCACTAAAATCAAAAAGACAAACAGTGACGAAACTAGAAAATTTACGCTGTTATGCCTTGATTTCATACATAACACACACACACACACACACACACACACACACACACACACACACACACACACACACCAGGGCAGAGGCGGGACTGTGTCTAAAGTTAGGGGTGTAGGGGGGGGAAGGGGGACATCATAATTAACTAAGGCAAAAACTAACTACTAGTCTGCAGTCCCAGCCAACCGCAACCAGCTACCGGACGCTCGAATGGAGAGGAAATGAAAAATTACTGATAATTAGAGAATACCTGGTTATAATTACGCCCGCCCTCGCAAGGCTACACCCGTGCACGGATTTCCAGCTGCCGGGTTCACTGCATGAATTCAACGATACGTACCGAGGCCCTTTTGTTCCGAGGGCGTTCGTGTGAGGGCGGCGCGGTCCGCTGGCTGCGTAAATCCGTCGAGTTCCGATGAGTCATTAGTGGAAGGCGTGTTGCATGGAATGACGTGGTGATGAGTGTGATGACGAGGTGCAAGGAAATTATGTGTTGCACAGTGCCTGACACCAGTGTTCTGAAGGTCATGATGCTTGTGTTTATATATATATATATATATATATATATATATATATATATATATATATATATATATATATATATTTAATTCTTTCAAGGCCATAAATGTGTGAGTTAAAATCATCGAGTCTTTCAAAGACAACAACAACGGTGGCAGAGAAAGAGTGAACGGACCTTTTTCAGTAGTTTTTGTTGTAACAGAGTTTATGGTTATATATGACGCGTTAATCTTCTGTTTATCTTAATAATGAAGATGTGTACAATCAGGTGAGTGGAACAGCATGTGCATGAACATGATGTAAAGGTAACATTTGTTTGACGAAGCTTCAGAGAGACTTTCTCACACTTATCCTTAATCTATTCACCGGGGGTCTAACCTCATCACACATTACAAACACTGCCTCACATCACGCCTGCATTAAACAATCACATTACCTTCCTACAAGAGACTAATTTCATACACTTAAGCCTTCCTTGCTTGTCAAAAATCCCCATGTATCCTTCCAGACTTCATCACATTTAATCACGATTACCTTACTTCACTCTAAGCAAGGAAATACAAATTCAACTAAGTATATTTTAAACTTTTCAAAACCCACACTCTCTACAAGCTCTGGGAAAAGCTGTATAACACTCCAACAATCTGACATTTCTTTTCAACGTAAGCACCATTTCCCGTAATTAAATGAACAAAGCAAACAGGTAGATAATTGACTAAGCAGATAAATAAGTGGATCAACAGGTAAGTAAATATAACAAGCTAGTTACAATACTTGACACAAAACGTTTATTACACTTCCCACATCTGTCTATCTACGCGTCACACCTGTTCACAATCCAACACATGCGTCCTGACCTACTATTACATTTTCAGCTGAACAACAACCTCGTTTATCAAGGTCTGTTTAAGGCGGCTCAAACCGGACACACGACTGCCAGACAACCAACACGTTCTCAGGATGTGATGTGCTCTTTGCCTCGTCACAACACGTGTTCCTGACACACTCACACTAAAAAAAACATCCCACGTTAGTTAGAATATACCTAACCTTAATCATACCTGGTGATGACACACAATGCTACATGTTACAAGACACACCTGTCCTGAACCACACGACATCTGTTTTAGCATCACAATACCTGTCCTATATTTGCTCCACATCTTCCCCCGCCTGACTAAAATACACCAACACACCCTACCTTGTATAAGCCACCACACAACTATTCTAGACTCACCCCATCTGTCCCACATTCACCCCACACCTTCTTAAGACTCTCCATCCCCCTTTTACTGCCCATTCAGACTGCATCTCCCATAACTAGGGCATTTAGACTCCTCTTAATGATGCCGAACAACCTCTGGGCGCTGTCTCGAGCACACTGAAGACTTAACGAGGCTGTTTGGAGGCGCCATCACCCCCGACCAACCACCCTTCAGCGCCATTAGACCAATTACCGCACGCCTTCACAGTGATGACGAAAAAAGGAGAAGGAGCACCCCGTGGAGCTCCTTCTGATGACGGTGATGACTGTTAGGAGGAGGAGGAGGAGGAGGAGAAAACTCAGGTAGAAGAGAAAGAGTATGAAAAAAACGATATAAAGTAATTACACACACAAAAAAGATGAATAATTGTGGTTTCGGCGGGAGTGTCACTGTAGAGAAATAATGAACAGGTAGAGTGGTAAAAAAAGGTGATTTAATGCAAGAAAAAGGTTAATAGTAATCATGGAATTGTACGATAATTACACCCACAGAAAATAGATGATTTCGAGAACACGATGAAATAGTATCTAGCAAACGATTTAATATGAAATAATAATAACACTAGATTAAAAGACTCACTGTGTGTTAGTGAGACCAAGAATATATTTACTTAAACATAATAGTAAGTAAATGAATACCCAAACCTTTTTAAAAACTAGGAAAGTGTTCAATAAAACATCCAACTCTTCCCTCGCATCAAACTACTCAATTGTGGAGATAAGTATATTAAAAAAACAAAGACAAACAAAAACAACAAAACAAAGAGAAAGTCCACCCACACAGACAAACAGATAGACAGATACAAACCTAAACAGAGAGAGAGAAAAGGAGAGAAAAAAGACCGGACTTGATACAACATTAATTCCCGAAACAATACCACTGAGGGTGACACTGCGACGCGCCTCCCTCGACCACTGCTAATTACAGGTGAGCAACGCAGGTGAGAGACAAAACAAATGACACCGGACGTTGGAAGGACATTACGAGGTCAGGAATGTTTGTCACGCCTCTGCCTACAAAAAAAAAAAAACCTTACTGCTAATTAAAACGCATTGGTAAGAACAGATGTAACAGGACACGGGAGGACCAATGTGTGACTTAACCCTTACACTGCCGAGGTCTTTTCTAAGTGTTCCATTTATAGATTTTTAAAAAATTATGATTTTATTCAAATTTTTCTTTATCAACTCACAACGATCTGAAGAATAGAGGAAAAATATTTTTCTTTCTATACACAATATATCTTGGATGCAAATATTTTGTAAAAATGTGCCATTGACAACTTGACGCAGCTCATCGGATAGGCTAGCGTCGTTATCCACACTGAACACAGCACCAACATTATGAATGTACAGCCTGCCTGCCTGACATCATTCATTCATCCACCCACCTATACATCCACCCACCCATCCATCCATCCATCCATCCATCCATCCACCCATCTACCCCATCCATCCACCCACCCATCCATCCACCACCCACACACCCATCCACCCAGCAACCCCATCCACCGTTCATCCATCCTACCACCCAACCATCCACCATCCATCCACCCACCCACCCACTCCTTACAGTGATAAGTTATTTATCTTTTCTTGGCTCGCTGGGTGGTGTGTTTACAAACGTGGCAGTCCTTTTGTGTTTCTGTTCGTTTTGTTAGTCAAAATTATACCACAAATGATAATGACAATAATAAAAATAATAATGATAATAATACACATACTAATAATACTAATGATAAATATAATAATAATAATAATGATACGACTACTACTAATAATAATGATAATAATAATGATAATAATAATGATGATAACAATAATAATAGCAATAATGATAATGATAAATATTAATGATAAAAATAAATATTAATGATAAAAATAAATATTAATGATATAAAATAAATATTAATGATAAAAATAAATATTAATGATAAAAATAGATAATAATGATCAAAATAAATAATAATGATAAAAATAAATATTAATGATAAAAATAAATAATGATGATAAAAATAAATAATGATGATAAAAATAAATAATGATGATATAAATAAATAATGATGATAAAAATAAATAATAATGATAAAAATAAATAATGATGATAAAAATAAATAATGATGATAAAAATAAATAATGATAAAAATATATAATGATGATAAAATAAATATTGATGATAAAAATAAATATTGATGATAAAAATAAATATTGATTCAAATAAATATTGATGATAAAAATAAATATTGATGATAAAAATAAATATTGATGATAAAAATAAATATTGATGATAAAAATAAATATTAATGATAAAAATAAATAATAATGATAAAAAATAAATATTAATGATAAAAATAAATATTAATGATAAAAATAAATATTAATGATAAAAATAAATAATAATGATAAAAATAAATATTAATAATTAAAATAAATATTAATGATAAAAATAAATATTAATGATAAAAATAAATATTAATGATAAAAATATATATTAATGATAAAAATTAATATTAATGATAAAAATAAATATTAATGATAAAAATAAATAATAATGATAAAAATAAATATTAATGATAAAAATATATATTAATGATAAAAAATAAATATTAATGATAAAAATAAATATTAATGATAAAAATAAATATTAATGATAAAAATAAATATTGATGATAAAAATAAATATTAATTATAAAAATAAATATTAATGATAAAAATAAATATTAATAATAAAAATAAATATTAATGATAAAAATATATATTAATGATAAAAATAAATATTAATGATAAAAATATATATTAATGATAAAAATAAATATTAATGATAAAATAAATATTAATGATAAATATAAATATTAATGATAATAAATAAATATTAATGATAAAAATAAATATTAAAGATAAAAATATATATTAATGATAAAAAATAAATATTAATGATAAAATAAATATTAATGATAAATGTAAATATTAATGATAAAAAATAAATATTAATGATAAAAATAAATAATAACGATAAAAATAAATAGTGATGATAAAAATAAATATTAATGATAAAAATAAATATTAATGATGAAAATAAATATTAATGATAAAAATAAATAATAATGATAAAAATAAATATTAATGATAAAAATAAATATTAATGATAAAAATAAATATTAATGATAAAAAAAATATTAATGATAAAAATAAATATTAATGATAAAAATAAATATTAATTATAAAAATAAATATTAATGATAAAAATAAATATTAATAATAAAAATAAATATTAATGATAAAAATATATATTAATGATAAAAATAAATATTAATGATAAAAATATATATTAATGATAAAGATAAATATTAATGATAAAAATAAATAATAATGATAAAAATAAATATTGATGATAAAAATAAATATTAATGATAAAAATAAATATTAATGATAAAAATAAATATTAATGATAAAAATAAATAATAACGATGAAAATAAATATTGATGATAAAAATAAATAATAACGATAAAAATAAATAATAATGATAAAAATAATAATGATAATAATACACATACTAATAATACTAATGATAAATATCATAATAATAATAATAATGATACGACTACTACTAATAATAATGATAATAATAATGATAATAATAATGATGATAACAATAATAATATTTATTTATATCATTAATATATATTTTTATCATTAATATATATTTTTATCATTAATATTTATTTTTATCATTAATATATATTTTTATCATTAATATATATTTTTATCATTAATATATATTTGTATCATTAATATATATTTTTATCATTAATATTTATTTTTATCATTATTATTTATTTTTATCATTAAATTTTATTTTTATCATTAATATTTATTTTTTATCATTAATATATATTTTTATCATTAATATATATTTTTATCATTAATATTTATTTTCATCATTAATATTTATTTTTATCATTAATATATATTTTTATCATTAATATATATTTTTATCATCAATATATATTTTTATCATTAATATTTATTTTTATCATTAATATTTATTATTATAATTATTAATATTTATTTACTCCAACAGAAACACTTCCTTAACATGTATTATTATTAATTTCAAAACCTTTAACTTCAATATAAGTTTTCGTGGATTTGTGATGAAAATGGATTCGTGAAATTTTTGGCCCGAAGATTTCCACCAGAATTTGAGTCCAAAATAGTTTAATCATTTTACAAGTAAAGTATTAGTCCTACAACAAAGAGGTATAGAAACAAAGTTGTTCAGCTTGAAAAGTTCTATCTGATGGTGTCATCCGTTTGTAAATTACTCCTTTGGTTTAGGAGAAAAATGTAATTAAGTAGAAGTTTCGTGTAAAATACAAATATATCAATATCTCCATTACTTACATTCCAATTACATTCTAGTAAAGCTCAAAGGAACGGGCGTCTCCTGCTCTATATTTACTATTACGTATGTTTTTTACGTAAACCTCATACTTTTCGAGTTATTTTGAAAAACATGATTTCAAGAAAAAAATCTAAGGTGACACCCTTAAAAATTTCGTGAAAAATTTCCACACCTCAGAATTTCATGAAAATTTGTACCTAAAGGTTTTCAGTCAAACTGAACACGAATCTGGACTCAGTTTCATCATTACTATAATATTAAACACTATATACGCATGTGTGATACGCCTAAAACTATTTATTCTCTCTATTTATCTCTCTATCTCTATCGCGCTCTCTCTCTCTCTCTCTCTCTCTCTCTCTCCTCTCTCTCTCTCTCTCTCTCTCTCTCTCTCTCTCTCTCTCCCTCTCTCCAAACTCCTACAGCAAAATCATAATATTCTCCCCCTCGTCCCCCTCCCCCTCCTCCTCCTCCTCCTCCTCCTCCTCCTTTGTGTCTTCCTTCTTAAATAGTCTTCAGTGGACCAATTAGCGCCAATATTTATTTTTATCATTAATATTTATTTTTATCATTAATATTTATTTTTATCATTAATATTTATTTTTATCATTAATATTTATTTTTATCATTAATATATATTTTTATCATTATTATTTATTTTTATCATTAATATTTATTTTTATCATTAATATTTATTTTTATCATTAATATTTATTTTTTATCATTAATATATATTTTTATCATTAATATATATTTTTATCATTAATATTTATTTGTATCATTAATATTTATTTTTTATCATTAATATATATTTTTATCATTAATATATATTTTTATCATTAATATATATTTTTATCATTAATATATATTTTTATCATTAATATATATTTTTATCATTAATATATATTTTTATCATTAATATATATTTTTATCATTAATATTTATTTTTATCATTATTATTTATTTTTATCATTAATATATATTTTTATCATTAATATTTATTTTTATCATTAATATATATATTTATCATTAATATATATTTTTATCATTAATATTTATTTTTATCATTAATATTTATTTTCATCATTAATATATATTTTTATCATTAATATTTATTTTTTATCATTAATATATATTTTTATCATTAATATATATTTTTATCATTAATATTTATTTTTATCATTAATATTTATTTTTATCATTATTATTTATTTTTATCATTAATATTTATTTTTATCATTAATATATATTTTTATCATTAATATATATTTTTATCATTAATATATATTTTTATCATTAATATATATTTTTATCATTAATATTTATTTTTATCATTAATATATATTTTTATCATTAATATATATTTTTATCATTAATATTTATTTTTATCATTAATATTTATTTTCATCATTAATATTTATTTTTATCATTAATATTTATTTTTATCAATAATATTTATTTTTATCATTAATATATATTTTTATCATTAATATATATTTTTATCATTAATATATATTTTTATCATTAATATTTATTTTTATCATTATTATTTATTTTTATCATTAATATTTATTTTTATCATTAATATTTATGTTTATCATTAATATATATTTTTTATCATTAATATATATTTTTATCATTAATATATATTTTTATCATTAATATATATTTTTATCATTAATATTTATTTTTATCATTAATATTTATTTTTATCATTAATATATATTTTTATTATTAATATATATTTTTATCATTAATATTTATTTTTATCATTAATATATATTTTTATCATTAATATATATTTTTATCTTTAATACTTATTTTTATCATTAATATATATATTTATCATTAATATATATTTTTATCATTAATATATTTTTTTATCATTAATATTTATTTTTATCATTAATATTTATTTTTATCATTAATATTTATTTTTATCATTAATATTTATTTTTATCATTAATATATATTTTTATCATTAATATTTATTTTTATCATTAATATTTATTTTTATCATTATTATTTATTTTTATCATTAATATTTATTTTTTATCATTAATATATATTTTTATCATTAATATATATTTTTATCATTAATATATATTTTTATCATTAATATATATTTTTATCATTAATATTTATTTTTATCATTAATATTTATTTTTTATCATTAATATATATTTTTATCATTAATATATATTTTTATCATTAATATATATTTTTATCATTAATATATATTTTTATCATTAATATATATTTTTATCATTAATATATATTTTTATCATTAATATATATTTTTATCATTAATATATATTTTTATCATTAATATTTATTTTTATCATTAATATATATTTTTATCATTAATATATATTTTTATCATTAATATTTATTTTTATCATTAATATTTATTTTTATCATTAACATTTATTTTTATCATTAATATTTATTATTATCATTAATATATATTTTTATCATTAATATATATTTTTATCATTAATATTTATTTTTATCATTAATATATATTTTTATCATTAATATATATTTTTATCATTAATATTTATTTTTATCATTAATATTTATTTTTATCATTAATATATATTTTTATTATTAATATATATTTTTATCATTAATATTTATTTTTATCATTAATATATATTTTTATCATTAATATATATTTTTATCATTAATATATATTTTTATCATTAATATTTATTTTTATCATTAATATATATTTTTATCATTAATATTTATTTATATCATTATTATTTATTTGTATCATTAATATTTATTTTTATCATTAATATTTATTTTTATCATTATTATTTATTTTTTATCATTAATATATATTTTTATCATTAATATATATTTTTATCATTAATATATATTTTGATCA
>JAPQNM010000016.1:7900582-7920582 GCA_029783475.1 Metacarcinus magister
GAGAACTAAGAAGAAGAGAGGAGGAGGAAGGTGTGAAGGAGAGAAAGGGAGGGAGTAAATGGAAGGAAGGGGAAGAAGGGAGAGAAGGGAGTGAAGGGGAGTGAAGGGAGTAAATGGACACAGTAGCTTAAGAGGAGTTACGACCACGTGCTTAGACCTAAATCATCATATATAGACTTGTAACTTCTCTAATTACCTCCACACCTGTTAACACGCACAGGTGGGTAATGGACTCCACTACACTCACCACCACCACCATAACCTTCCACTACATCACCACCAAAACCTCACCACAATCCACCTTCCACCACCTCCTCCACCTACACCTCCACACAGTTTTAATGGTTATGTAGAATGGGTGTTTCCCCTTCCCTCTTACCCGCCCATTTAGTAGTTCCCTGGGGGGTTTGAGGGGGGGTGGTGAGGCTTTTATAGGAATGGGTGATGTGTTTTTTCCTCTCATCCATCTCTTCCCCCTTCTATTCCCCTTTTTACTCCCTTTCTTCTCGCACTCCTTCCCTGCACATCCATCTGAGAGAGGTTGAAGAAGAGAATAGATAGAGTTGGAAGAGTAACATTAGAAGCCAACAAGAAAAAAATCTGAGGAGAAGAAAGAGAGAAAGAGAGAATGAGAGAGAGAGAGAGAGGGAACGAAACCAGACGAAGAAGCAAAGGAGGAAAGGAGGAAAATGGAGTAACAGATGGAGGAAAATGAGAAGTAGAAATAGTAACACCAAAACGCAAGAGAGAAGCAGAGAACGAAACTGGACACGAGGAAAAGAAAACAAAAAGACAAGCAGAAGAAGAAGAGAAGAACAGATAAAGTAGTAAAAGAGAGAACTAAATAAATAAAGAAGAAGAAGAAGAAGAAGAAAAAGAATAAGAGGAATGTGACTCTTAATCTAGCACATGAAAGGTCCAATCAAAGGTTCCTAATCACCATATGAAAGAAGCTCTCATGTCGCCCAGGAAAAACGCTATCAATGGTGCACAAAGAGAATAGAGATTAGGAGTCCAACGCGGAGGACTTGCTGCATCACCAAGAGGACCCGCAGAGCACACGAAGGAAGAGGAGGAGGAGGAGGAGGAGGAGGAGGAGGAGGAGGAGGAGGAGGAGGAGGAGGAGGAGGAGGAGGAGGAGGAGGAGGAGGAGGAGGAAAAGGAGGAGGAGCTGATTGTGGCTGTAAAGTAAAAATTAATACCATTTTTTCCAACATTAGCAACAATAGCATAATAATACCCGTAGCTTCCACCAATAGCAGGTCTCCTATTGACACAGAGGGAGGGGAAGGAAAAAGGGGAGAGGGAAAGGGAAGGGGAAGGGAAGGGAGGCAGCTTACCCCCCCTCCCTCCTTCCTTCCTCTGATTTCTTCACTCAGGGAATAAAAGAGAAGTTGGAAAAAAAAAGTAAACAAACGGGAGACACACAAAGGTGATTGGTTACACATTACTGAGCATTGAGCAACGAGCGTGTACGAGTCTGTTCCCGTAGTGCACAGTATTATTATTATTCTCTCTCTCTCTCTCTCTCTCTCTCTCTCTCTCTCTCTCTCTCTCTCTCTCTCTCTCTCTCTCTCTCTCTCTCTCTCTCTCTCTCGTTAATTAAGGCCTCTTTGTTCGCTTCCTCAGATTCACGGCTCGGATACGATTCTCTAGTTTCGTCTTTGTCTTGATTTTTTTCTTTTTCCTCCTCTTCACTTGCCTTTAGCTTGCATAGATCTTCAGGGATTGTGAAGCATTTTCAACCACAGCTTACCACCACCACCACCACACACACACACACACACACACACACACACACACACACACACACACACGAGGGAGAGTTAACATATCGTAACTGGTAAGACATCCGACTTTCCATTCGCTTGATACCTCTAGCTAGTCATCAGTTCTTCCAGTTAACCGGCTTCTGCGCCTCTGTTAAGCCGTCAGTCTATTGTCTTGCTGGCCTATATATTGTCTTGTCTTGCCGGCCTATATATTTTCCCTGCTGTAAAGAGGCTGCTTCAGTTTGTATATTTTTTTCTCTTGAGATTAGTTATTCATTAAGTTAACGATGCCTTTACTATTTTTATTATCTCGACTGATGTAGTGGTGTAGTTGGTGGTAGAAAGTGGTTATCAGTTAGGTGTCTTGATAGTTTTATGGCAACAGTTGTATATTCTAAGCTATCTAATTTTCTTCCTCCTGTTACTTGGGTTTGCTTTTTTGTGTATCTTGGTTCCTGTTGGTCGTTTCTGGTGTTCCGTGTTGCCTATGGTAGGTAGTGTTACTGTTCCATGACGTAACCATACACTACCTTTACATAGGGTGGTTCCTGCGGTGGTCTTGGCCTCGTTTTCAAGGCCATGCAAACCATTCTGAACAATCGTTACAAGTCTGAATTAAGGCAGATTAATTCCCCCCTTTTTGGCATCACCTCTAACCCCCCTTTGCGACCCCTTCTCAGGGATAAAAGGGAGCGACGACCCCTGTTCAGGACTATGTATATACCCTGACGACACCGCCTCCTTAGGGCCTCACCGCACAGCTGGGGAGGAGGTGGTGTTCGTTGTAAAGGGTCCTCGTCCTCCTCCTCCTCCTCCTCCCTCAGCTGGTGAATGGCTGTCCCGGCCGCTCCAGACCCGACCAAGGGAAGGCTTGATTTTAATGAAGCGTTTCTGAATGGTGCGCCGCGGTGATTACGTCCGCCTGGTGACAGTTATTATTACATGACCGTGAGACTCGCATACACACACACACACACACACACACACACACACACACACACACACACACACACACACACACACACACACACACACACACATACTTCTACTTTAACTTTGTCTCCCACGTCACCATATATCAAGTGACCCTAACCTAACCTAACCTAACCTAACCTAACCTAACCTAACCTAATCTTTAAGAATTACTACATCACTGCCCTTGAATGCTTATCACCTTCAATCCTCGTCACTATATATTACGTGTATCTCATTAAAACTCACTATATTTCACCCGCTGCTACGTATTTATCGTCGCCATATCCGCACCATGATTTATACCACAACCTTCACTATATTTCTTACCACCACACCCTCAGTAAACACCTGCTTTCATTGTCCTTCTTTCTTAATCGCTTCCCCTTACAACACCATCATCACCATCATTACACCACACTATCATAACTATGCACTACCACTATACCTTCCTATCCCTTACAGTATTTCACCTTCATCACCCTCAGAATACCACACCATGACACCACTCCTACTATCACCACCAACTCACCACCACACCCTTCACTAATACCTCTACCCACCCCTCCTACTACTATTCCTTCGTCAGCAGTGAAGGCAAGGAAGGACTTACCATTTCAGGAACAATAGGCTTCAATTATCTATTCTTTCACTCCCGTCTGCCCCTCCTCCGCGCTGCGACCTACCTACTGCCCGTTAAACACAGGACTCCTACGGCTCTCCCACGCCCTTAGGTCAAGTAGGATACCAGAACGACCTCTCCCAAGCTACTACTATGACAGGAAGGTCACCTCGAAAGTCCTACAGGTAACTAACTCAAGACAGTGACCTTGAAATGGGATTAAATGATGGGAAACGTGTGGTGTTCTTATAGAAATTTAATATTCAGTCAATTTATGTGAAGGAAAATAGATCAAAACTGCCATATAGATAGAAATATTACAAACACATATTAGTTCTTATGAAGTATTGACTATAAAGTAAAGTTACAGCAATATCTGACGGGAAGAAATACTAAATAAACAAGAGAAAAATACACATAATGAAGTGATGAATAAGACATTTTAATGAAGTTAAGAACAGACATTGAAAAAAAAACCCCAACAGTATTGCAAAAAGAAACATTGAGTAGAATAAAAAAAAAGAACAAGTCAATAATGAGGATTGCAAAGACGAAAGAGGAGACAATGAAGGGTAACACGAGGGAGCCTTAAGAGAGACACTGAATGGGGAAGGGCGCAGCGTGGAG
This sequence comes from Metacarcinus magister, assembly GCA_029783475.1. Taxonomy (NCBI): domain Eukaryota; kingdom Metazoa; phylum Arthropoda; class Malacostraca; order Decapoda; family Cancridae; genus Metacarcinus; species Metacarcinus magister. The sequence goes on from JAPQNM010000016.1 coordinate 7,904,576, forward strand.
CCCTGAGGAACCCCTGCGGATACCTCCCCATGTGGACACGCCCCCCCAATCCTTCCTCCTCCTCCTCTCCCCCCCATCCTCCTCCTCCTCCTCCCCTGGGCAGCATATTAGGGCACGGGATAATACGACAACAGCTGTTCCTACGATTCGATTGACAATAAAACTACAATGTCACTCTTCTTTTGAGGCTTTGCTTAGTGAGTTGTGAGTTGCTCTCTCTCTCTCTCTCTCTCTCTCTCTCTCTCTCTCTCTCTCTCTCTCTCTCTCTCTCTCTCTCTCTCTCTCTCTCTCTCTCTCTCTCTCTCTCTCTCTCTCTCTCTTCATATTGAAATTAGTCTTTTAAACTTTTCTCTTCCTCTGTTTCTTTTTTGTTTGCTCTGGACCTCAATGTATCTTGCTTTGTTTCTTTGTGCTTTTTTGTGTGAGAGCTTTTGTCTGTATATACGTCTGTCTGTATCTCTCTCTCTCTCTCTCTCATACCGTACACTACCAGAATAACACACACACACACACACACACACACACACAGGTACTCATAATCTACACACACACACACACACATACACGTCGCCTCACACATTCTTAGTAGCGCGAGTCAACAAATTGCTTCTCATTAAACTGAACCATTATCTTTTCTATGCATGCCGGTGGTTAAATAATTTCTGTGGACCTTTTACAATGGGCAGGACACGCCAGCTGACTTCATTACGCAGACGGTGGAGAGAGGGATTGGGGGGGAGAGAGAGAGAGAGAGAGAGAGAGAGAGAGAGAGAGAGAGAGAGAGAGAGAGAGAGAGAGAGAGAGAGAGAGAGAGAGAGAGAGAGAGAGAGAGAGAGAAAAAAAAAATATATGAAAGGGAATTCATGATATTGGAGAGAAGTAACAATTCAACTCATTACTGATTCTTACAAAATAAAAAAAAAAACTATAATACTCAAATATTTCCTTCTTTCTCCACTCATTAAATAAGAATAAGGATATAGCAAGAAAATATTTAAGAAGTAAAATTTCACAATAGTTCACTACCACCACCTTTATCCATTCCCACGAAGGAGGTAAAGGAGGAAGAGGAGGAGGAGGAGGAGGAGGGAAGGAAGGGTAGAAGCGGACGGAAGCCACAGTGCATGCCTATAAGGGCGAGGAAATTACCTTCTCCACTAATTAAGACGGAAGCAATTAGTGAAAGTCGCACAGTTCTACACGTCCCATCGGGGGGTATGTTGGGGGGGAGGGGGAGGGGGAGGGGGGAGGGGGGATGGAGACAAAGATGAAGTGAAGAGAACACCTGTGGAGCAAGGAGAGAGAGAGAGAGAGAGACACACACACACACACACACACACACACACACACACACACACACACACACACACACACACACACACACACACACACACACACACACACTAGGAATACAAAAAAAAAATAATAATAAAAAATTCAAGTCGGGCAGTTGGCAAGCCTAGAGTTGCAAAGTGAGAGAGACTTGCTTGGATTCTGAGGGCATCTGAGGGGAGAGGGACGGTGGCAATGGAGGGGAGGTAAGCAGGGGTAGAGGGAGGTAAGGGAGGAAGGGTAAGGGGTGAAAAGAGAGAGAGAGAGAGAGTAGTAGAAGTGATCCCCAGAAACAATTCCCACGAGATAATCATTAAAAGTGTGAAATTAAGAGACTAACTCGAACTCATCTATTCTTTTCTTTCAGTCACGATCGGAGAAAAGTCCTAACACATCGAAACAAAGGGAATGCACTCGCTCACACGGCCACTGGAGGAAGAGGAGGAAGAGGGGAAAAAAACAACAATATACTAATCGGGTTTAGAGGCAGTGACCGCGATCCTGGCAAGGCGGTGTAGAAGGTGTAGTGGTGTGGTGTACTGCAGGTCGTGGTGTTGGTGTTGGTGTTGATGTTGCCAGGAAAACATTATAAAGCCGCAAAAATAACAACACCAATAACAGCTCCAGATTGCAATCATCACCCTCACCACCACCACCACCACCACCACCACCACCACCGCCGCCACCATAAGGAGCACATTAAGACAACCTCTCACTTGCAGGTACAGGTGTCCGTCAGGAAGGCAGCCAATCAGGCGGCCGTTCATCCCTCATGCTCGGGTCCAGGTAGTTTTTGTCTCCAGGTATTTAATAAGGTATTTCCTTATTCAGGTCTAGAATAAATAGCTTCTGCTGAGTCTTTAATGAAGCGGAGTATTAATGGCTGTAGTCGACACACTTGCATTACCTGTGGTGGCCGCGGGCGACTATCAAAATACCTCACCAATACTCTTTTTAGTTGTAGTCTCTTTTTTGTTGTCATCGTAGCCGACGACACCTATACTTTGCATGTGTTTTTATTACCCTTATTAAATGTTTGTTATAATTACAAGGAGGTGTTGCCGTCAGGAGTGGCGGCAACACCTCGCTGCTCCTGCCACTCCCTCCTCCAGCGATAGAGGATTAATTAACTTTCTTGGTCTTGCTCGCCGGATTCCTGAGGCTTCTGCTTGATGAGAGCCTTTCAGCAGCAACCACCAAGCCGCCTGCTGGCTAATCTGCGGCGGCGGCAGTGCACCGATCTGGTACGGCCAGGGCAACAGGGGAGGCAGGGGAGGCAGGGGAGGCAGGGGAGGCAGGGGGAGCTGAGCGTCTGGTTTTCGCTTCCCCAAAAAACTAAATTAGCCTATCTGTGAGGATCAGGGTCAAGAAAGTGATAAATTCTTGATGTTTAACATGAATTTCATAATCACTGTTGACGAAGAAGGTGGTGCCAGATGTACGATGTGAAGGTGTGCTGGTGTGTCCGTTACAGATGAGTGAGGCTTGTGGGATGTGAGGGAGATGTGCGAGTGTGTCCAAGGGTGCAGCGTGGACACAGATGACCAACATCGATAACGAGAGAAAAGGTGCAGGCGAGAGCACACACAGGTGGAGGGACGAACAGGTGTGAGAAACATATGAACAGGTGAGACAAGGACGCGCAGGTGAGCAAGAGGCGCATCACTGAGGGTGTGTGGTGCTGGCTGGGATGTAGCTCAGAGCACGGCTAGCGCCCACCCGCCGCCCGCACGCCCTCCACTCGGCTCGTGCCCCTTCATAGCCGCCTTATATGGGGACCTGTCATGCACTGCACCTCGTGAATTGGACAGCCTCGAGTGAGCTTCAGTCTGGAGGTGGCAGGGACGGGGAGGGCGAGAGGGAGTCAGTGTGAGTCATGGGATGGATGTAATTACACAGACAGCAAATAACACCTAGATTGCAACGTATAGTTTCATAGTGGAGTTTGAGTCTGGGATGGGCAAGGGTTGTCTATTAGCGGGCCCGGTAGTGAGCCATGATGCAGGGTGGCTTCAGGCGACCGCTCGTCATCTGTTTTGTCGACGGGTAAACAAAAAAGCGCGGGAGCTGCCGACTCTCGCCCTCCGGCCATCGACGCAAACACTTGGGAGACAATGAGAGCGAATTACCACGCTTCTTCGGATGTTTTCCGAGTGTAGCGGGCGCCTGCGAGGTGAGAGGTTGCTGCCGGGCGTAGTGCGGGAGGATGCTGAGTGAAATATAGCGGATGCTGGCTATGAGATGTGGAGAAGGGGCGGGCAGATGCCTTGCAAGACCACGCCGGCGCACCTCTTCGTTCTACTCGCCATCGTCCTTTCTCATTTTTGCTCCAGACTTGGGTGCCACTAATCTCCTCGTGCACGCCACACGCCGCCCTGCTACTAAACGCAACATGCAGCGGGCGACACTCGGGGAATATCGCCATCGATCTGAGTCAGTTACACGGCGGGTGGGCGGTGGCGAGGTGGGGGATGAGCGAGAGAACAGGAGCCGAGTGGGAGGGTCGAGCGAGGCCGACAAAGGCCACCTTGACTGATGAAGCCGCGCCGCCCTCTGGCACACCCCTTTCAGCAAACTACACCCTCTGATTGGTCAGTTGATTAGCGGTTAGACGGATGTTCGCCACCGGTATTACGCACCCCCACCCCCTTAAATCATCAGCCCCCTTCCCCCCTTGCTCTCTCTCTCTCTCTCTCTCTCTCTCTCTCTCTCTCTCTCTCTCTCTCTCTCTCTCTCTCTCTCTCTCTCTCTCTCTCTCTCTCTCTCCTCTCTCTCTCTACCACACTCACCACAAGGCTGCCACAAAGGACCGCTTGCTGCATCACTAGGAGAGGCTCACTCACCTTCGCCGCCTCCAGCCGACTCAGGGTACGGATTAAGTTTTCGGGCGTGTTGCCAGGTTTAAGTTTTCCTTCCTCGCGAACCACCACACGCCAGGAGGAGGAGGAGGAGGAGGAGGAGGAGGAGGAGGAGGAGGAGGAGGAGGAGGAGGAGGAGGAGGAGGAGGAGGAGGGGGAGGAGAGGGAAGGGGGTAGACAAGGAGGATGCGACAGTACATGAGCAACACCTTCCAGACCGCAGTTTATTATAGAAAAAAAGAGTAAGGCAATGGAATCGAGTTAACCTTCCCAATATTTCTTCCCTGGAAAAAAAAAGTACAAAAAAAAACCAAAAAACATACACATTGTCACAAAAACTAAGATATTTTGTTGTTGTTCATACTGTATCGATGTAACAAAATAATATAAAAATGACACGAGATAAAAGCATAAGATACATTGTAGCACATCGTACCTGGAGGCCTGAAGAAGAGACCATCGGAGGTACAGAGAGGGTTGAGAGGTGAAGAGAAGGAGGGAAGAGAGGGAAGGGAGGGAAAATAGAGGGTATTGGTAGTAGGAGGAAGAAAGGGGAAGAGGAGGAGAAAGAGGAGGAGGATAGAAGGAAGGTAGGGGGTTGATGCTATAGGAAAAGAGGGGGAAGGAGGGGGAAGAAGGGGGAAGGAGGGGAAGGAGGGGAAGGAGGGGAAAGAAGGTGTAAGGGAGAGCGTGGCAAGACTTCCTTCACTTACCTGGTCGTCGGAGCCACGATAAAATACTTCCACAGGTGTGACTTACCTGCAAAAAAGAAAAAAGAAAGTCAATTAAAAGTCATAGTTACTTGAATATTAATAAAAACAAAGCTGGATGATAAAAAATAGACCAATATCATCAAAATCTTACAGTATTTCTTCTCTTCATTAAGTTGGTCTGTCATCAATGATTCTTTTGTTCCTTCATTACTAAATCAATCCTCAATGTTAGTATAGTAACTTACAACTCCTCATAACCTAACACACATGAGGACCCATTATAACTACAAAAATAAGTAATTCCTTTAATCTAATTCCCTTCCCTCGTTCCTGTTTCTCTTACATATATAATAATTTTTTTCACTTTTCAGCATCACGATCCTTTACTTCATATATTTTGCCTTTCTTTGCCTCGCCTCGCCTTGCCTTCCCTCCTGACCTTGCCCTTTCAGAAGCTGGTGAAGGAGCAGGTTCAGGCGCCGGCAGAGAGGGCAGGGAATCTTAGTGGACTGCTGCAGGTCAAAGGTTGAGGTCAGTGGCATCGCGAGGGGGTCCAGTGAGGGATTATGTGACGCCTTTTCGCGCTAAGCTGAACCATCCTGCGTGCCAAGGTGACTCAGGTAAAGGGAGTTGAGGTGACGGAGTAAGACTATAAGTACCACAACGTTGGAGGAACAGTAACGTAAAGGATCTAATATTGTATCAAGACTAAGTAAATCGTTTTCAAAAGTCGATTATTTTGACTCTAATTTATCTTTGTGTTGTGTTGTGGTAACGTAAGGTGAGTGTAGGTGAGGACAGGTAGGTAGGATTGGTAATACGAAAGGTGAAGTGATTAATAGTGAATGGCAGGTGTTACGTGTGTGTTAGGTGTGTGGTATGTACTGGCAAGTGTGTAGCACATAAGTAGGGGGTGTTAGCTATGTATATATCAACAGGTGTGTGTGTGTGTGTTGTGTGTGTGTGTGTGTGTGGTAGGAGGTCGTTCTTGAGTGACAGAAAGTGGATGGTGTGGTAAGATGTGGTGTTATGGATAATACGAAAATATCTAATGCAAGTACTTCCACGTTGGCAGGTGTGTTTTAGTGGTTGTGGCGGTGGTGGTGGTGGTGGTGGTGGTGGTGGTGGTGGTGGTGGTGGTGGTGGTGGTGGTGGTGGTGGTGGTGGTGGTGGTGGTGGTGGTGGTGGTGGTGGTGGCGTTAGGTGGTTGAGGCGATGATGATAATGGCAGGAGGTGGTGTGTTATTCAACCATTAATAGAATCCTAATAGTGATAGAAATAAATAATAATAAAAATATAAAGATAACACGGAAATATCAAGTGAAACCACACCATTTGGCACCCGGGACAAATTACATTAATATTAACATCAACCTTTTATTGTACGAGGAAAAAAAATAATAAAAAGAGCGTCTATGATAAAAAGCTAACTTGAGAATCACTTTTACCTTCCTCTTCCTCTTCCTCCTCCTCCTCCTCCTCCTCTCCCTAAATACACATCCAATATATAAAAAAAAACACATTTATAAGAAGAGAAAGAAAAATAGGAGAAAAAAAATCGAAAAATGGAAAAGTAAAACACAGAAGCAAGACAAAAAAATAAACACTGACAAAATGTAATAAAAGACTGAGATAAAACACACATAATACGATGCTAAAGATAACATTTCTCACTTGAAAATCTCCTTCATCTCTAAAAAATAAGTGACATCCTTTGGAATTCCTCTATCATTACTCCTATTTCCTCGAGACCAAATCCTCCTCTTCCTCCTCTTCCTCCTCCTCCTCGTTGTCTTGCCCATCAACCAGAATCACAAATCCTCACTAATTCACGCTGCCTTTTTCCCATCTGGCGAACGACACAAGGAGGAGGAGGAGGAGGAGAAAAAAAAAGAAGGAAAAAAAGAAAGAAGAAGGAAGAGGAGGAACACGAGGAGCAGTAATACGAAGAGGAAGATGAGGAAGATGGTGGACTCCTGTGGGCTTAAATAATGAGCATTGAGGAAGATGAACGAAGGAGGACAAAGACGAGGCTGCAGGATAAAGGTTTAGTCATGCTATTTAATCAGACGGCATGACAGGCTGACGACAGTGACCGTGGAGCAGACTCTTCTTCCACCTCCCAACACACTGACGCGCCTCCTCAAACCAGGTGTTGCTGTGTCTGTCCCTCGAGGTGCTTACAAGTATGTATGTATCGGTATTGTTAGCTTAGTATTGAAAAGTCTCCCCTAAACCTTGAATTAAAGTCACGGTAGAATGTTCGTCTCTGTTAATCTACCTTCATATTTTTCATCAGTCTTTTCTAATCTCGTCTAGTGTTCCTCTCATGTGTCTAATTTATGCTAAAAAGATTAACAATAACAACAGTAATTCAAACAAAGTCAAAAAGCAAGAATACTAACTCACTACACAGATTGTCGGCTGATTATAATGAAGCAAATTTGTGGGTTATAAAACCACGACAAAAAAGGAGGATGACTGTGTAATGAGTACTCTCCTCCCACAGGTAATTTTTCCTTGGGATTTCCACGCTCCTGACTTCACCACAACACCGCCCAATCTCTCCTTCTTAAACCAACCCCGCGTCTCCAGCTACACACCTTTTTAACCACCTTCAATTCCTGTAGTGACACCTCTTCCCCTCAAAACACATCCTTCAGAGCCCCACAATTCGTCATCTGTCTCGCCACAACCCACCTCCAACTCACACCTCATCATCTGCGGCAATAATTCACACCAGTCAGCCAGCCCAACGCAGGTCCACGCGGCCATGTCCCTGCCGCCTCTCATCCTTCCAATTTAACATATGTTGACTCAGCCGAAGGGAGGCGCATCGCTCATGAGGATGATACAAAAAAGTGCAACGTGGAATGTGAATTACGATAACACATATAATGAATACCGACTGTCTCTCCGTGGGTGTGAACACGAGTCTGTGTGTTACGCCGCTGCAGATAACTGAATGTAGGAAGATAAATAAAGACGAGACATGCAGGACATCACTCACACCCAGACACAGGAAGGTTCGGCTGTTCCCTGTCCGTCTTGAGGCTTGGACACGTCACAAACTGCTCTGTTTAATGTTTATGGTGATTTTCTATTACGTGTGTGTGTGTGAGCGTGTGCGTGTGCGTGTGTGTGTGTGTGTGTGTGTGTGTGTATGCAGCCGGTGGGTCTGTTCTCACGTCCAGGCAACATGTGTGTGCAGGCGTGCGTACATCTCTTCCCCACTCCAGCCAACCTGAAGCATTAATAGTCACAGGCGCCACAAGCCACAAGCCACACCTCACCCCGCCCAACACCACACACACACACACACACACACACACACACACACACACACACACACACACACACACACACACTCCCCCTGCCCCCTTCATTCCTTCTTGTATAAGCTGATCGTCTATCTTCGTGCTGGAATGAGATTTTGTCCACTAAATAAGTTGTGAGACGCACTCAAGCTGGTCGGTTCCTTTGTAATAACGCTGTTGTGGTCACTGCCTCAATAATCATGGTCGACATACAGAGCAACAGCGACTCATCAGCGCCCCGCTAATAATGCCTTAGCACTACTGGTTTCCTTTCCTCATCGTTCTCCTTCCAGGGCGGCCGAGGAGGCAGTCACGTACGAGGCGGTGCACCGTAGGGGGACGTGCTGGCTTCTTTGCAGGTTAATTAATCCTTAACTCCCCGGTGAGCAATGTGCGAAATATTACAACTCTATCCATCCGAGGTTTGCTGGTACTTGAACGAGCTGTAACTTGAGAGCTAATTGGTTGTTAACAGTGGAACGTTCGAGTGACAGAAGTAATCTTTTTGTACAGTTATAACTATATATATGATTATAGTTTATATAATCATAACTGAAGAATATCAAGGAACAATGAATGAAGGTTTTTATGCTACTGATGGATAGGCGGAACGTTCTAGTAACAACCTTCTCTCTGCCTATCGATACAGTCAACTGCCTTGTTATAAAGTTAGTTTAGGATCCAGGAACAATCTTCAAGTAGTTAGAGCATCACGAGGCTGGCGCGGGGAGAGTAGAAACCTGTCAAGGGAATATAAGGCGAGGGAAATAATTATAGACGTATACTGTTTTTTTTCTCCCCTTTGGCTGAAGATGAAAAATGAAGCACATGTTGACGGCAGATAATTCCAAGAGAGAAAAAAAAATCGGTGAGGGAGAGTACAATTACAAGGCTGCAGCAACATCCCTCCCGCCCAACACCCCTTACCTCCCCCCCCATTCAACCATTAATGGCTGGGAACGTGGCCTGCGGAGCGATGCAAGACACTCACAAATGATCAAACTTTCCATTTTTCACCCGCCTCTGCCAATATATCAAGGGGCGTTATGTCAAGTAATTACATCCGAAAAGTTTCCTCGCTGTAACAACACATACATACACCGGGACCACGAGGAAGGCATCTTTATGAAACTGTAATGAACACTTAACAACCCACAAGGTTCCTCCCGCCCATATATTCCTTGTCAGACGGAGTGAAATATCGCCTTGCATTTGTTCACATGAAGTTGTTATGTAGTGGTGTTTACGAGACGAGAACAATAGCACTTTCATCCACAGAACATCATTACAGGAGACTCACAGGAACGTATATATCTCTTAGTAGTGTCATTGGGGCCTCTACCGCTACCTTCCTCTTCCTCTTCCTCGTAGATTTTACACTATACCTCTTCACTACTCTGTTTTTTTTTCTATTTCTCTACGAATTACTAGACTATATTCTTTCTCTGATCTCTGGTTTTTTTTATCCTGTGGTAACCTAAAGCCTTCAAAACATCTCCTCTTCCCCTGCTTCAATTATTCTTCAGGCTTTCTATCACCTTACCTAACTTATTCTTCCCATTTGATAGTGTCACTCTTTCTATTCTCTGTCTCTCTCTCTCTCTCTCTCTCTCTCTCTCTCTCTCTCTCTCTCTCTCTCTCTCTCTCTCTCTCTCTCTCTCTCTCTCGATATACCTGTTATCCTCCGCCTCACCTTACCTTCCCTCTTCTTTATGTTTGTCTCCCTACTTGACGTCAGCGCTAAAATGAGCTTGGAACAAAAACAGACTTTGAGGGAACGCGTAAGAAATGTTGAATTTGTGAGACATTAGATTGATTATGGACAATATAAAAGAAAGAATATAAGATTTTTTTTTCGTAAATTAAGAAAATGAACACGGGCACACCAGCTTAGTACCAGCAAAACATTTCTTACGGAGACACAACCTTCCTTAAGAGCACATTATCATACGATTGAATCCACTTAGTGTCACATCAATCTTTTGTCTCGAAAAACACTTCACTAATAAATAATGTGCATGTAAAATACTGCTTGACGTCAAAATTTACATAATTTGAATCACAGTGAAAGCTGACATTCCTTAAATTTGTAACAAACTAATATATAAAGATACATATACGTATACATACACATATATATATATATATATATATATATATATATATATATATATATATATATATATATATACACACACACACATATACACACATACACACAATCACTCAAACACACACACCGGTACAAAACAATGCCGTTAATCTGGTGCTGGACCGGTATCACCTGTGTTTAGAATGACTTGGTGAGGAAAAAAAGTGAATAACGTCTCGCTCGTGTGAGCTTCCCGGGTCATGAAGAGATCCATCCATCGCGGAGGTGGAGGGGAGGAGGAAGGGGAGGACCGGCGTGGTAAGTGTGCGGGAAAGAGATTTGAGTGGCAGCCATGGCCGTCCCCAGCGTAAGGAGGTCATGGCTATATGCAGGGGTGTTGGGGTGTGTAGGGGTGTTGGGGTGTGTAGGGGTGTTGGGGTGTGTAGGGGTGTTGGGGTGTGTAGGAGTGTTGGGGTGTAAGATGGGCATGGAGCTGTAAGATGGGTTATGTGCAGGGGTGTCAGGCTGCTCTAGGTCTGACAGTAGCCCCGCGTCACTCAGGCTAACATAAGGCACACCTGAGTGACGTCCCAGGACCTGCTGCCCCACAGTACCAGGTGGGCGAAGACGAGGACAAGGAATAAGTGAACGAGGAGGAGATAGAGGAATAGATGTATACCAAAAATTATATAAAAAAACATCTTCACATACTAATCCCATTTAATTTTCTCTTCATACCTCACATTCCATTCTTCCTCTCTCCTTCCCTCTAACACTTCACCTCCCATCCACTCCCTCCTTCACTCTAAACTCTACGGTATAACTAACCATCATTTCACTCCCACTGATCCCTCTCTCTCTCCTTCTGCCCTCCCCCACCCCTCACTGCGTCCCCGTCCACGCTGAGCCTAATGTACGATTGACATTAACTCCTGTTTTATGCATTTAGCCTTTTTTCCCCCGGTGGCTTAGCTCGCATAACTACTTCCAAGGAGACACACGCTAAGCTACGCCTCAAGTTATTATGAATACAACTGGTTTACCCTTTTCTCTAACTTTATTTTACGGATCAATAAATTTTTATCAGTAAAATATTGGATGTGGGAGAAAGCTAAAAAGTCCCCTTCGTCCCCGGCTCGTCCAGGGATAGAGAGAAGGAGGGAGGGAAGGAGGGAGGGAGGGAGGGAGGGAGGGAGGGATGGTCCTACACACACGTCCCTGGTGACAAAGAGAGGCGGGTCTTAGCCCCTCCAGAAGCCTTGCCTTGCTTCACTCTCGCCCACACAACACCTTCCTCTCCATCTAGCAACCAGTCATTGTTTCTTTCCCTCAGGTGAAGACTCCTCCTCCTCCTCCTCCTCCTCCTCCTCCTCCTCCTCCTCCTCCTCCTCCTCCTCCTCCTCCTCCTCCTTCTCCTCCTCCTCCTCCTCCTCTTCCTCCTCCTTCTTCTTCTTCTCCTCCTCATCAGTTCAAGGTTGTGATAATTTCAACACATTCAGGGCATAACGCGCCTATTCTGTTAAATTAGTGTGTCTGTAAATAGAGAAGAGGACAGTACTCTCTCTCTCTCTCTCTCTCTCTCTCTCTCTCTCTCTCTCTCTCTCTCTCTCTCTCTCTCTCTCTCTCTCTCTCTCTCTCTCTCTCTCTCTCTCTTAGCATGCACGTATTATTATTCCCGTCATCCAAAGTCGCTCGTTCACGCCTTGCACGTTCGTAGATTTGTAGGAGGAAAAGACAGGTATTAGGAGGACAAGGCAATTTCAGACACTCGCTCTCACTCTTCACACACTCCTGCACTTGTATTCGAGTCACCAAGGCGGTTTTCTCCTCCTCCTCCTCCTCCTCCTCCTCCTCCTCCTCCTCCTCCTCCTCCTCCTCCTCTATTCTATCTTAATTTTCTTATTTCATTCTAACCTCATCCTCCTCTGCTTCCTTCTTTTGCTTTCTTTCTTTGTTTTTATATTATTTTACCTTGTGTTTTCTTTTTTTTCCACTATCTTATATTCGTTTACCTCCTCCATTCTTTCTTCATATCCACAATTCTTCTACCATCTAATCTTCCTCCTCTTCGTGGTTTTATTTCATTTATATTATTTTATTACCACGTCCTCTTCCTCCTCCTTCTCCTCCTCTTCCTCTTCACACAAGGCTGTCATTACCCACGTCACCAGTTGAATATGCTTCGTTCAGTGTCTCATTAGGGCGACACCAGGAGGCGGGTAGTCAGCAGGGTGGAGACGCCGCTCCTAATGGCTCCATCACAGCCTCAAAACGACAAAAATCACGAGCCAAGCCCCGTTAAATCCCACCTTAGGGTCGTAGGCAGCGAAGCGAATGCAAGAACCAATCTGTCGACCGGGATGATGGAGACAATGAATATAAACATGAATTCATTGTAATCACACTAGATGGATATGCGTTATAATGAGTCGCGAGGAAGGTGAATGGAGGAGAGAAAGTATTTTGAACCAACTGAGTGTGTTTAGTGTGAGATTTTAAGGTTAAAACGGCGAGGACATGGAACTGTTCAGCTTCTTTAGTGGTGATTTTGATGCCGTGGTTGGGAGGAGCAAGTGATCTCTACCTTGTGTGTCACCTCGGCAGGGCAAGGACACCGTGGCGCCTCTGTGGAGCGTCACCAAGGGAGGGGGACACTGCCTGATTTATAGCTCACCGTCACGCCCCTGGGAATTATCGTAATAATCACCTGCGTCTGAGGAGGATCACAGTAGCGAGTTTCAATGAGATTATAAGACTCGAGGGTGTAATTCCCGCGTCTTGCCTTTTGAGGGTAACGAGATTTGGGGTTTCTTCTGCAGCGTAGCGAGGGTTGTTACACGTCCTGGCTAAGGTGTTGTTCTATTACGGAGATAACACGGCCTGGCGCCTCAATGGTCTGGAGGCAACACCCGCTAAAGAGGTAATGTGAGGTGGGTATTACACTCCGGCCACTGGTGTTGCGCGGCGAGGGTTACGCCTCTCAACCCTCCCTCCCCCCCCTCCACCCTCCAAGACTCGAGGTAATTAGAATCATTGTTGTCTGGGCGCCGCTCCTCGTCGATAATTCTCTATAATTGTCACCACCCGTTACCTTCTCCTTCCACCCTTCCCTCCTCCTCCCGCCATTCCACACTCTCCACACCTTCCTCCATTCCCTTCCTGCCACATACATCTTTCTGACGCACCTGACGAGACGCGAACACTCCCTCAGTCAACAAAGCGTGACGTGTTACCTGGAATTGAGGAAGGAAGGGAATACTTACTTACTACTCACATCACCAAACTATTTCATACAAGAATATGGAGGAACTTCAATTTGACTCAATACAGTTCATATATACTTCTCGCAAAATAATGGCACTGAGAATAGAGATAAGATTAGGCAAAGTGACACCTCGCTGCCTCTTATCCTCTGCCCGGAGCTGTTACTAATGTCTAAAGCAATTGTTTTTATTACACTGTTATGCGCATGTCATTTTAACTTTGAAAATATGCTGCTGGAAATGTGTGTGTTTTTATTTATTCAACACAATAGTTATTTACAGTCAGCGTCAATACGTGACAGCCGCAGTTGTCTTTATGTATAAGAAAAAAGTGTTCAATTCTATAGGAAAAAAACAGCAATCCTACTTTGATCATAATTGTGGTCTAAGATTACATTATTTCTCCTTCAATCCTCTCACCACAATCTCATTTAATCTGTCTTGACGAGGCTCGACATTCCGCCCCTTTACCAAATCCTCAATGCTCGTCTGGCTGAAAGAAAAAAGTAACTCAGTAGTAATATTTGATCAGGAACCTCAACGCTTACCTCATCACACGAAGCCATAACTCCGCCGGGGAGCGCCAACGCGAGGCGAAAAACTTGAAAAACAACACGCCTCAGGAAGGGAACAGAGGATGAAGAAGTAATACAGTGTGTGCAATGCCAGGCCAATTCCTATACCTTTCACTCTCTCTCCCTCCCTCCCTCCCTCCCTTCTCTCATCAGTCATTACTATATATTTTTTCCTTCTTCTCTGTCATTAAGACGGTTCTGTTGTGAAACTTATGTGAAGGAAGAGGAGGAGGGAGGAGGAGGAGGAGGAATAACGTAATACATACTCAGTTTTGTTGTAAATTCTTCTTTCTCTCTCTCTCTCTCTCTCTCTCTCTCTCTCTCTCTCTCTCTCTCTCTCTCTCTCTCTCTCTCTCTCTCTCTCTCGCAATTAATGTCACCGTCTGTACTATATCTTCCACGTAGGACTTTCCATGTACTTTCTGAGATCATGAGAGACTTAAGGCTTAATTTCCCTTACAAGAATGCATGATGTGAGTGCAAGGGTCAACAGGAAGGTACAAAAGGCCAGGCGAGGGAAGGTAAGGTAAGGTAAGGCAAGGCTTGGGCCAGAAAAGTTATGGCCCACAAGAATACCAGGTAAGGGCAAGGTGAGAGGTGGATGAGGGAAAGGTGAAGGATGGGAGGGAGGGAAGAAGGAAAGGGTTGCTTGGTTGAAATAGAGTGAGTGAAGAGGTGAGTGAAATGACGGAGAAATAGAAGAAAGGAAAGATGATAAAGGAGGAATAGGGAGATCAGTAAAAAAAAAAGAGGAAGGAAGAGGAATTAAGAATGAAATAAGGATATAAGAAAAGTGAGATGAATGAAGGAATAGGAAGAACAGGATAAAACGAGAGGAATGAAATAAGGGTTAAGGAAAGAATACAATGAAGGAAACATAGGGAACGAGGGTACGAAGGAAGGATAAGGAGGTAAGAAGGGAGAGAAGAATTAGAGTGTGAGAGTCTAACCACTAACTCGAATATTAGTGGTTGGCCAAAATTAGAGAAGTGTCAAGGTTCACAACACTGCACATCACACCTGTCCTACTAAAGACCACACCTAATGAGGCTCACACTAAGATAATGACACTATTAACGCTGCAATAACTTACCCTTCAGGCGGAGAGAGAGAGAGGGAGAGAGAGGGAGAGAGAGAGAGATTGTGTGTGTAAATCTATCGCCGAGAGAAGACTTCATACTCTTTGCGTGGGTTGGAAAGGGAGTGAGAGGAGGAGTGAAGATAGAAAGAGTGGAGGAGGAGGAAGAGGAGGAAGACTGGTTGTGGTGGAGGAGGAGGAGGGAGGTCAGGTGGAACAGTGCAGGGCAGGGCAGGGGGGGGGGTGTGAGAGCTCCCTGAATGGCAAATTAAAAATAATGGTGTCTTAATTTGAACGAAGCCTTGCAGCGATTACAATTATTACTGCGACTTAAATCGGGCTTACGGCAGCTGGAAGAGGAGGAGGAAGAGGAGGAGGAGGAAGAGGAGGAGGAGGAGGAGGAAGAGGGAAGGTGAACTCTTGTGCGGTAGTTACCAATTAAAGTAAATCTTGTGTCACTTATATCTTAACAAACAATGAAAGATCTGCACTTTTTTCCACGTCTCGTTATAATCTGTGTCATCTTCTGTTTCCTGTTTTAATTATATTTTTTCCTTTTTGTCATATCAGTTTTCTTTCTTCTCTGACGTTGTTATCTTTCTTATTAACACTCTTATAAGCTGTTCCTTTAAGATAAACGATAAATAATTTGAGGTTCCCAGAAGGTATAATAATAATAATAATAATGATAATAATGATAATTCCAAATACGTATATAATCTATAATCACCAATCATTTGACTTTTATCTTTTTTTTTTATTAATATATAACTTCAAT
>JAPQNM010000016.1:7925582-7960582 GCA_029783475.1 Metacarcinus magister
GTCCGGTAATTGTTATCAGTGCAACCGAACACGTGTTTTGTCGACACTACAGATCACCGTAATGAAAACTTATGGACTCAATCAAGATAATGTTAAATAAAAAAAAATAAAAAACTACAACAAACAACAACGAACACTGGAGGCAAAACAAAAACAAAAAAAAATATATATATAGTAAGAACAAAATAAAAATAAAAGGAAAAATAGAAGTTATACCACAGGAAGTTTATAACGACGAAAAAAAATAAATATAAGATTATCATTAATGACAAAGATAAATGAGGGAAAAGAAAGAGAAAAAAATAAAAATCAAGACGTAGCAAGAAGTGAAGGAGGAAGAAATAAATAATAATAAAAAAACAGTATTAATTATCACACATTATAACAGAAAGTAAAGAGAGGAAGGAGGAAAGAACAAATGATGGAAGAGAAGATCAAGGCACAGGTGAGGTTCGTTAGGGGAGCCTCACCTGTGTTTGCTGTCACAGGCAAGGTAGGAGGAGGAGGAGGAGGAGGAGGAGGAGGAGGAGGAGGAGGGAGAGGAAGAGGAAGAATGGAGAAGGGTAGGAATGTCACCTGCACCACAAATTACATTAAGGAAGTGATGATGTTGACACTGAGCCTGTGTGTGTGTGGGTGTGCATGTGCATGTGCGTGTGCGTGTGCGTGTGCGTGCGTGTGTGTGTGTGTGTGTGTGTGTGTGTGTGTGTGCGTGTGCGTGCGTGTGTGTGTGCGTGTGCGTGTGTGTGTGTGTGTGTGTGTGTGTGTGTGGATCGGCCATAATGAGAGTATAGTGAGTGGGGAGCATGGAGAGTGCAAGGGAGGGAGGGAGGGAGTGAGAGGGACTGACTAGCAACTCAGTCAGTGGCCTTAGGGTCCGTTGCACGCACGTACGCACACCCAGATTCATAAATACGCCCATGAGTGAACGGAAGTGTACGTTTTTATCAAGGCATAACGTCCAGGCTTGCTCAACCCAACCCTCCTGTTCACTGTACACAAATCAGACTGTACACACTTACCTAACTTTGCCTCCACTCCTCCCGACCTCAAATACACCACCTTCTCTCCCTCATCACCCTTACCTTTCTACCTACATACCTGTTCATTAGGCGATATTATTCCCAAGGTAATAGCCAGGCAAGGGTTAGATATTAGTCTCTCTCGCTTTTATAATGGGAAGACACTATCAGGCAGGCAGACAGACGGACAAGCAGTTTACTATATGTATATCTTTTGGTATTTTATTTATATTTTTTTAGCGGTAAATATTATCTTTCTCGTCCGTCTGTTTGTGTATCTCGGCAGGTGCGAGGATTGGGAGGACTGCAAGAAAGGTGTGTGCGTGTGCGTGTGCGTGCGAGAGCGAGAGCGAGAGAGAGAGAGAGAGAGAGAGAGAGAGAGAGAGAGAGAGAGAGAGAGAGAGAGAGAGAGAGAGAGAGAGACTGTGGAAGAAAACAAAAATAAAATAAAAAATGAAAAATAAATGAAATAAAAAACGAACAAGAAACTGAAAACAAAAATAGAAAGAAAGAAAGCGAAACACTGATATCAAATGGGTGGAGAGAGGAGCAGGAGGGAGGCATGGATGGGCGGGGAGGTAGGAAGGGTGGTGGAATGGGCGTGGGAGCAGGCGTGGGAGGATGGGCGGAGATGGTGATAACGACTGTAATCACGCCCACCACTAATTCATGCCATCAGGACAATTCAAGTCATGAGAGGGGGGGAGGGGGAGGAGAGAAGGAGGAGGGGAAAAGGGAGAGAGAGGAAAGAAAGGTAAACAATGGAGAAATAAAGGAGGAGGAGAAGGAGGAGGAGTAAGAGGAGGAGGAGGAGCAGGAGGAGGAAGAGGAGGAGTTGGAGGAAGAGGAGGAGGAGGAGGAAGTACTTGCTATAATTTCTTTCATTCCCAAGCTGGTGTTATAAAACTTTTTCCTGCAAATCAAAGAAATGAAGGAAAGATATTTTCTTCATCTTATAATTTTCCTGCCCTTCCTAGCATATGACTTAACCTTTAGGAGTGGTACTAGTGATAATGACAACACGTTTCCGAACACCTGGGAGCGGGTTCGAGCCCCCCCCCCCCCACCACACACACCAATTCCTTCTCACCAGACTCCTTAAACACGCCTTAAGGTAGTGACTGAAGCGGTACTTACGGTCGCAGGAGTCACTACAGAACTGAATGGATGTGTCCACTAAATTACAGCATCTGGTTAGCATTAATTTTACCATGCATCCGGTTGCTCTCTTTTTTATGCATTAAACAATAATTACAGCAATCATGTCAGCCAGAAGGACCAAGGTAATGATGGGTCAGAACTGTCTTTACACCTTCAAGGGTTAAGACGACTTCGCACTTCCCTAACACGTCCAGAATACACCGGAGGTATTAGATTAGGTAAGATTAGGTTAGGTTAATATTTCAACATAACTCATGAAAATTGGTACCAAGGGGTTCTTGGGCATGCTGATCACGAATATGGAATTAGTTTTGTCATTACTAAAATATTTGCATTTTTCCACTTACTGGCCCGAAAATTCCACCAAAATTGATGTCGAAAAAGTGTTTTCCCATTTTACTACGTAAATATTAGTCCTACAGGAAAAATGTATAGTGGTAGAGTTATGGAGTTTGATAATGTCTATGCGATGCTGTAATAATCTTTCCAATAACTCTAATACTTATGAAGAAAATTAAAATTGTGTTAAAGAAATTAATGTATAATACTTTACAATCCTACGTCTATAATTAAATTCCAATTCCATTTCACTATAGCTCAATAGAACGAGCGTCTTATGCTCTTTCTTTTATATTTTATACGTTTTATACGTAAATCCCATACATTTCGAGTTATTTCAAACTATATGAATTTTGGAAAAATTCTAAGGGTGTACCCTACAAAACTTCATGGAAATTTCCACACCTCCGAATCTCATGAAAATTGGTACAATTAGGTTTTCAGTTATGCTGTACACGAATCTGGATTTATTTTCCTGATTACTATAATATCAAACTGTATTTCGCCCTTGCTTGCCTAATAACAGTAATGAAATAATCATTATTTGACTCTACTGGCTGATGTTGGTCTCGTATGACAAAAATACATAGAGATGACCCTTGCCCCTCTTAAAACTACACAACATAACGTATTAATGTTTCCATATCTTGAACTGTTAGGGAGTTTAAACTGATTAAAACCGATTAAAAATGATTAAAAGTACTTTTTCACTCCTACATCTATACATACATTCCAATTACATTTCACTATAGCTCAAAAGAATAACGTCTGCTGGTATTTCTTTACCATTCTAAACATTATTGACGTAAACCTTATACTTTTCATGTGATTCCAAATGTCAAATGGATGGGAAACACCTTGTGATGGTATAGCAGAGAAGCGCCAAAGTACGGCCAACACATTTGCATTTTGACCTGAGTCTAACCTAAAACTCACTTCAACATTTTTCTTCTTCTTCAAGTGTTAGGTGAGTAATTTTTGTGTTTCTCTTTTGTCGTAAAGAGTGATGAAAGTCACCGCCGGGTTCACTTTTTGAGGTAATTTTGGTTTATTGTGATAGTAAACACGGAGAGAGAAGAGAGAGGAGAGAGGAGAGAGAGAGAGAGAGAGAGAGAGAGAGAGAGAGAGAGAGAGAGAGAGAGAGAGAGAGAGAGAGAGAGAGAGAGAGAGAGAGAGAGAGAGAGAGAGAGAGAGAGAGAGAGATACATGCATTCATACATACATACACACACAAGCACACACACTAAGACTATACTGGGAGAGAGAGAAAGAGAGAGTGAGAGAAAAATACAGCACAACACACACACACACACACACACACACAAACAACAGATACACAAGAGGGAAAAAAAATATCATGACTTTGCTCTATAGAAGTTAGATGACTTCCTCAATAAAAAATAAGACACACACACACACAAAAAAAAAAACTGTAAACTGACGATGAAACAGACAGATAGACAGACAGACAGACAAATGACTAAAGCAGGAAGACGGACCCAGAGACGAAGATTAATATCCCTCTCTCTCTCTCTTTTTTTTTCTTTCTCTCTCTACAACCCCCCTCCCCCCCCCTCCAACATACACACGGACTCCTACTATTTGTATTGGAATTAATATCAAAATCACGTACAAGAGCATAAGTATAATAAGGGAGCATAAGAAGCAAACGTAGGTGTTCACTCTATCATCAACTTTCAACAATAATGAATCACCAGATAAGTGGGATAAGAAGACAAAAGAAGAACAAAAAAAAACTACTACCCAAAGAAAAAGACAAAAGAAAAAAAAGATAAAAGCTCGCAGAGGAAGATATAAAACCACAAAAACGACCAATTTATCACCCTGAAACAAACCTTGACAGCTATGGATCACCTACATTATAAACACGCGATGAGATCATACGAGTGTAAAATAAAAATAAAAAATAAATAAAAAAGAATAGAAGGTAACAGCAGTAGAAAAAAATATATATACGTGATAGAAAACGTGATCACTTAGATTGAAATGTCTTGCACGGATGACTAATGAAAAAACAACAACAAAAAAAAAGCCAATAAGTGCAGGTGAATGACAGTGGGAATCACATCACGAGCATTGACCCGCTGGAGAGAAAAGGCAGGACAGGAGGAAAGGGAGGGAAAGGAGGGAAGGAAACACTGACAGGGATGAAGGGAGTAAAATCAAGAGGAAAGGAGAATACGGAAGGGAACAATGACAGGGAGGAAGGGACCAAAATGAGGTGGGAATATACTGCTGGAGTACCCCAAGGCGCTATTGCAGTTAAAAGCCGACACTCTTTCTCGTCTGTGAAATATATGAAAAAAATGCACATCTAACAAGCAGTGGTTGGTGCTTGCCTCTGGACAGCTCAGAGAATGGAGGAAATATATTAAGACCTTCCTTGTAATTGTGCAGGAAGAAAACAGGGAGGGAAAGAGGGAGAGGGGAAGGAGGAAGGAGGAAGGGAGGGTAAGCTTCTCTGCACTTGATTTGAGCACTTTTATCTGTCCCCTTAGGTTATAAACACACGTACCGGTGCAGGGAGGGGTGAAGGAAGCTAGGATTTTTTTCTCTTCCCTTTCTCTCCAAAAATAAATTGTGAAAGAGAAATAAGGATAAAATCTTAAAAAAAATAAAAAAAATCATTGTTGTCGTTGAATTGCTTCTGGTATGAAGGAAGGAAGGATGGATGGATGGATGAAAGAGCAGGATGGAGGATGAATCAGGAACTCTATTGAAGGACTCTAATGTTTCCTCAAGGGCAGAAGTCCTTTTTCTCATTCACAGCGCAGTTCTACCTCTTTTATGTGGTTCAGTGTGGAGGCTAATTGCAGTGGAGTCATTTGTCACTTTAAAGGCAGAACACAGTTTAGGGGGAACCTCTTTGTTTCAGCGTGAGTGCGTGCGTGTGTGCGTGCGTGCCTGTGTGTGTGTGTGTGTGTGTGTGTGTGTGTGTGTGTGTGTGTGTGTGTGTGTGTGTGTGTGTGTGTGTGTGTGTGTGTGTGTGTGTGTGTGTGTGTGTGTGTGTGTAACTTTTATACAGCACTGCCTTCATTATCACAGTAGGAAAGCTTCATTTCCTCCTGCAGGCACACCACGTTCCTGCAGTTACAGCACCATCAGGGCGGAGGCGGCGGTGGCGGCGGCGGCGGCGGCAGAAACGCAATCAATCTTCGCTTTAGGCCATAAGAGCACAGCGATCAATTGGCCGAGATGACGCAGCGTTTAGAAAGAGAGAATTTAGTCCCACTCACATGAGGACACTGCTTACAAACTACTACTGCACAGCGTGGAAACCCAAGGCACTACAGCCCCCTCACCCCTCACAGACTACCATAACAAAAGAAGAAAGACAACTCAACCAAAAAATAAACACAATCTTTCTTAAGTGTAAAAAATGAGACATAGAATCATGCTACGTAACTTGAACGTAATATCACGGACGGGCGACATATGGGAGAGTCCGTGAGAGGCAACTAAGATCCTCCTTGTACGGTCCAAGAATCTTATAAACCACTGACGTACTGCTGACCGATCGGGGCCACTGCAGGAGGTGGGAGGAAGAGGAAGAAGAGGAGGAGAAGAGCAACTTGCTATATCCTGCTTGGGTGGAGTGGTAGGGGGGGGTGGGGGACGCCTGGCCAGAGGAGAATGTTATGAGGAGACGTGGATAAATGGGAGTCTATAAGCGAGTGAGATTAGCGGTGAAAATAGGACGAAGAAGCCTAAAGGTGGAACAACACCACCATCGTTTATACCTCCTCCCGCGAGACTGCAACAAGACTGAGCGGCTCGTGTCACTTCCTTCATGCCTCCTTCCAAGCCCCGTCAAAGGAAGAAGGGAAGAAGAAGAAGAAAAGAAAATGGAAATATGAAAACAACACTATACAGGTGAGTCTTCATAGGAATTCTTCACTTGGTCAGTTTTTTTTTTACCTGGTTTGTAAATTGATCTTCTTGGTAACAGCATAAGCAGGTGTTTCGCAAAAAGCACCTGTTTTTCTGTAAATTCAATGACGGCACCTGGAAATCATCTATCTTATCTACAATGAACTCTTTTTTTTTCGATGCTGATGAAAAACTCGAAAATAAAAATAGTCGTTTGGGTAAATAAATGAAGGATGATGACTGAGAGAAGGATAAGTGAAAGGAATAAAACACGAATTTAATACAGATTTCAATATACCAATAAGGAATCGAATGTAGATTATAAAAGAAATAAGTTTAAACAGAAAAAGAACCACAGAGGAAAAGGAGGAAAACGCAAGGAAAATGGACATAAGAAAAAGATAAGAAAACAAGGACAAAAAAACCCACAGAAGCGATAACTGAAGCACATGAGGAAGCACAAGAAGGATAAGTAAAAGTACAACATAAAGATTGTCAAATATAAATACTACAATTCTTTTTTAATCCAGTAGAGTTTTTTCCTCCACAATTTGATCTGTGTCTGAACTTTCCTTAAATTTTCACTAATAAGCCGCAATTTGGACTTCTTTACACCAATTAATGTCTTATGAGCTTCCGTTACCCTCGAGCACTTACATTATCGCGTCATTTTTTACCTTGTTATCATAGCTTGTTTAATGTTCTGACCTTCACCTCTACGTCCAAGGCTTTCTCTCTCTCTCTCTCTTTCTCTCTTTCTCTCTCTCTCTCTCTCTCTCTCTCTCTCTCTCTCTCTCTCTCTCTCTCTCTCTCTCTCTCTCTCTCTCTTACATCACTCTCCCTTTTGGCTATCTTAACATACCATTTTCTGCAACTTTTTTTTCTCTTCATCCATATATAATTATAGCTTAAACAAGTTCAAATTTAATAGATCATGGACTGGTGAAGAACGAATTATCTTTACACATCTATTTACTTATCTCTATATCAATATATTTACATATCTATCTATCCATCTATCAGTTCTTCACGTCATGTCTGTCCAATGTTTAATATTATGCAAAAAAGGAAGCAAAGATTAAGTCTTACCTCAAGCAATATTTCATAAACGTGATTTTATCTACAAATTTTTCCCTCCAAAACCAAGCTTAGATTTTACGAAAAGATATATGATCTAAATATTGCCCACCAAAATGGAAATATATTGAAAGAACGTGATTTTCTCTGAGTATTTTTCCTCCAAAGATGAAACTAAGATTTATAGACATCATTTCCTCGTAACTATATTCCCGTCAAGAAGGAACTAACACACATTCGCAGCGTCATGATTAGGAAAGCAAAGAAAGTCATCATAACACATGCAGGTCAATAATAAATCGTCTTACTGTTCCAAATACCTGAGCTGCGGTGCCTCATCCTCTCACCTTCCTCCCTAACACAGCAGCAACGTCCCCTTCCCTCCCCCTCCCTCCCCTTGCCTTATTAAAACAGCCACAGTTAGTTCACCTTCACAGGAGAAAATCTTTTAAAACTCGAATAAGGCAACTAAATAATTAACATTTTATAAAGACGGACCGTGGATGTAAGTTTTGCTTTTATTAACAATTTACTGGATCAAATTAGAGTGTACGTACAGACGGGCCCCGAGCGATGCCTCAAACAACTTTATGACAAACTCTTATTACCTGTCTAATTAATCTATTAAATAATAATCACCAACGGGATTAAAATCTCAGAACACCCACCCACTTTCTCTCATTATCATCATCAAGGCCGCCATTCATCAGCTGGGCCTGGAAGCGAGGGAGTCAATCAGTCAGACCAATTAGACCAAAAAGAAACTCGAGACACAGGTTGCCCGCCAGACGAGGCCAGGCCGGGGCGGAGCTGAGGTGGCCAGGAGGCGAGACTCAATCACCCGCTCAAGTTCCATCAGATACCACCCACGAGACTGGGTCAATGAGATGAGCAGCAAACAGGTAATCTTTTTTTCCTTCCCTACACTGGGCCGAGAGCGAGATAGCTTACCTAAGTTAAAGCTGCAATTAGACGGCTCGGGTGGCTACTAAACTGGCCTTCTTATCTCCTATCAGACCGCAGGGATCACAAGCAAAAACAGAACCTTTTATGTTCAATAATTAAACAGTGTGGCGCCTGGATTGCATTCCTCCTGCGCTGTACATTGATGGCAACATAGCGCACAGCCACTCCTCCACCTCCTCCTTCTGCCTCCTTCAGATAATTACACCAAGTTATTATAAAAGCTGGCTTCTGCTATCTCCCTCCGATCGTGTGGAGAGGAGGAGGAGGAGGAGGAGGAGGAGGAGGAGGAGGAGGAGGAGGAGGAGGAGGAGGAAGAGGCAAAAAAAGTGGTAGTGATCGTAGAGGTGGTAGACGAGATATATAAGGAAGAAGAGAAGAGAAGCACAATTAAAATATATGAAAACGAAAAACAGGATATATGAATAGAATAAGAGGAAAGGCAGAGGAGTAAAATAATAATTGGTAAAGAAGTACGATGACGACGAGGAGGGATAGAGGAAAAGAAGGAGGAGGAGGAGGAGTAGGAGGAAGAGGAGGAGGAGGAAGAAGAAGAAGAGGAGGTAATTGGCAGGAAGGAGAGAACCCACAATGAGAGAAGTCACCAAACAAGAACACAAAAGGATCCCCCCCCCCACCTGCAAGTTAAAATTTGACAGGATACAACTACATCTAAATCAAACTTCAGTAAGAGAGTGGAAGTTTTTTTTCTCTCTTTCTCTCTCTCTCTCTCTCTCTCTCTCTCTCTCTCTCTCTCTCTCTCTCTCTCTCTCTCTCTCTCTCGTCATTAGTTAGATAGGGGAATCACGCACTTCCTCAAAAAATAACGATTACTGCATTTTTTTTCTATAAATTTAAAGGAATTATATGAGTGAAAATAATGCGACTGGATATGTTAATCATGAAACGTTTTTTTGAAAGCATAGCAACAAAGCAACAGAGTGGAAGAGGAGGAGGAGGAGGAGGAGGAGGAGGAGGAGGAGGAGGAGGAGGAGAAGGAAAGAACGGCAGCATGCACCTGAGGGAAGTCTGGCCGGATATCACGAATTGCAAGGATCACACAAGGTTCAGTGCGTTCATGTCTCTTCCGGACGAGGTATACGGTGGCGTTGGTGGTGGTGGTGGTGGTGGTGGTGGTGGTGGTGGTGGTGGTGGTGGTGGTGGTGGTGGTGGTGGTGACGAGGGCGAGCGTCACGTCCCTGCTTAATAATGGGGATAACTAGGTAAGTCACGCCACAGAACTAACAAGTAACGCACAACACTGCCTGAAAAAAGTGTGAACATAGAGAAAGTAGCGACGAAAACACACTTCTATATGACTCTTGTGTTGTGTAGATAAAATATTTAGCATAAAACAATAACTCTATCATCATCATCATCATCTTTATCATTATCATTATCATCATCAGCGTCGGAGTGCCAGTATAGTGTCACCTTCAATCATTTCCACCATGCGTCAGTGCCACCCATTTATGACACAATCCTTGAACGCTGCCACCAGAGTATGATGTCAACGCTACACACTACAAAGACACTCATTACCTACCGTGACTCCCCGTAAACCCACCATAACTACCACTATTATTACTACAACCACCACCACCACCACCACCACTACTACTACTACTACTACCACTATTGCCATTATTACCTGTTATGTTTCCTATCAGTATCACCATCTGGTTTATTATGAACAAAAAACTTCCTGTATTTGGTGCTTTGATAGACTAGGTTTATCGTACTTAGAAAGATCGAATTTGTAGCACAGAACAATAAACATTACTAAAAAAACACCCAACACAGCACACCACAACACAGCACTAACAATAAACAAACAATCTACCAACACAACACAACACAACACAACACAACACAACACAACATAACAATGCAATGTAACACAAGTTCAATCAAAGTCAAGAAGAGGATGATGTACACTTTCTTTCTTGCAAGGAGAGGCCAGTTAATGACGGAGCTGCAACCCATCTTACCTAACACCCATCATGACGTACGTAACTTCCCTCCAAAGACAAGCATACGCCAGAGGGAATGAAGGAGGGAAGGGAAAGGAAGAGAAAGAAGGTAAGAAGGATGAGGCTCCACGCTCTGCAACCCTCACTCTTGCAAGCGGGCCCAAGCTGCTCACGCTTCTCATTCAAATTCAGCTGCACCAAAATTACTCAATGGATCAGTAATTTGGCGCCACTTCGGGGATAGGAAGGGAATCTAACTGTGGCTGCATTACGGTAAATAACAGGAAAATCACACGCCTCGCTCAATAAGACGAAGAAAACGTCAGTTGTGATGGATTGGACTCGAGTTAGTTGGCGTGCACGTTGCGGCCACAACCACCACCACCCACCGCCTCCCCCTCACGCTGATCACCAGTGGGAGGTATACAGGTGCGAGGCGACAGGTGTGATGAGGAGTGATGAGAGGAAACGGGGTTGTCGAACAAGTAAGTACGGAGTTACAGACACACGCTATTGGCTGCTTCCTCCTCCTGCTTGTGTAAAGAGGAGGGGCGGTGCTGATGCTTGCAGAAAACCACATAATGTCATGCATTTTTCTACATTACCTGTGGATGATGAGACACCTCGCTGCACATACATTGTATTACTTTAACATACTTGTACGTGTCTGAGTGTACTATCCTAACCCTCCTCGTCCGCTGGGTAATTCTATATCAATTTGTACACAATAGCAATGATATTTGGTTAACAACTGCCAAAATTTTACGTTCTACCTGGCGATTCACATCTTTTGTACTTATTTCGGCATTAAGAAAAGCCAGAAGAGAAATTATATTTGATAAGAAATGTTTGAAAAAATATTGCACAAGTAAAAACTGAAAGCATTTATCTTTTTTCACCGTTATGCTAAGGTAAAATGACGCTTTAACGCTCATCAGGACACTGTTTGGTTAACGGGAGGAGCGGCATTCCGTAGGACCAGCCAAATACGGCCGCTAAAGCCTCTCCTTGCTGGGCACAGGACGTGACTTCCTTCACCTCCAACCTGGCGGAAGCGAAAGCTGAGGGTGCGTGTGGCTGTTGAGAGACTGTTGGTGAGGAGACATCAAGGTAATACTTCAGCTCTTCCTTTGTCGTCAGTTGTCCAGAGAGTGAGGAAGGCAGAGGAAAGAGGAAGAGTTGATGGAAGGTGATGAAAGGGGAAACGAGAGGTACTGCATGGAGGGAAGTGGTGTGAAGGTGTGGGGCAAGAGAGGAGACGAGGCCAAGGTGACCCACTACGAAGGTACGTTAAATATTTCGATTGTCAAATAGCTATAAATAAAACACAAACAACGACAGCAACAACAACAACAACAACAACAACAACAACAACAACAAGAACAACGACGACGAAAACCATATTATTGTCTATAACAGCAACATCAAATAGCACAAATAACAGTTATAAAACAAAATATCTTGTTTTACACATGAGACCAAAGCCTCACACATCCTTCCATAAAAAATGCATTAGTTAAATTCACACCATCATCACCACCACTAGCACTGCACTTCAATCACCACACCAACACCGCCACCACAATCACCCACACCACTGTTATCACTCCCGCCATCAGCAGATCGTGAGGCAGGATCGAGGAGAGGCAAGAGGACCAGCAAGGAAAGGCAGGAGGTGGAGGGGGAGCAAGTGTGGTGACCTCACAGGTGATCACTATCTCAGGAGCCCAGAGATGCGCCTCCCCGAGTCAGGGTCAGCCAGGGTGGTCAAGGGGCGAGGGTCAGCTTCGGAAGGACGACAGGAACGCAAGGAAAAAAATTTGGCGAGTGAATTCAGCATTACGTTAGGTTTTTCTTTTTTTTATATATCAATTTGCAGCTTACAACACAGGCTGTGCTGCTCGGCCACTCATGTGCGAGGTTGTGGTAAAAAAAATAATGTTCTGTTTTGAGTCGCGTGCAGACACTCTCACACTTGGAAGCATCGACACCAAAACTCAGGTAAGCGTGGTTGTGCACTTGTATTAGGACCAGGTACTCAAATATGGCAGTGTATAGTGTCCATTGTATTCCTCAAACATATTTCTAATGAATTCTTAACCATTTCCACTTTCGCTTCTATTAAAATAAATCTAACACCAAAGTTTCTACCACAAACTAAGCTTAACCTTCTCAATCTTCAACATCAGAATTGTGAATGTGTCTATAGAAAACCTTATGAATCCTTTCCTCTTATTAAATTTTGTAAGACCTTCACTTCATCAAGAATATTTCCAAGTGGAGATCTCAACGTCAAGGAAGAAGGAATCTAAAACTATATAACAAAGCTCCTGTACTCACTCTTGCTGCCTTTATCTTGAACAACTGAACACACCCGCAGAGCCAAGAAGCAAACCAAGGAAACTGTAATGATGGAAAGCGTTGACGGACTGTGATCTAATCTCAAACCGGTTGGCAAATACCTTCGAAACGAGCCTGGTAACGGGATTTTTTTTTTCTCCCTCCCTCTCCTATTTCAACTTGTTTCGCTTGACGCTATTCATACAAACACGTATAAAAGGAAAAGTATATTTGATGAGCCTGTGACAGGATAAAAAATAATATATCTTCACTTGCTTCCTTCTTGAATACCAAAAAAAAAAAAGTAAGAAAAAAAAGGAAAATGAAACGTGTGTGGTTAACAAATCCTTTCTGAAAACACACATTTCTGTACCTTCACTATCCTGACGAAGGGATGACGTACAGGTATTAAAGAAAATCCGAGGAGGCAGTAAGGAGCGGAGGAAGAAGAGGAAAGAAGGAGGAGGAGGCGATCAACACCTCACCCAAAACAAACCAAAGAGAGGAGGGTAGGAGGAGGAGGAAGAGATAAAGGGAAGACACATTATCGCCTCCCGGTTAACTTATATATTAAGAGAAAAAAAAAATGCACTTTTTATTCTAGCCTCAGTAACAAGGCATCAAGGGCGAGAATTATCAAACACTCTAAGGGATTTTAGTCTATAGTGCTCGTCGGGTCTGTGGGTTTAGCTTAGTCTTCCCTCGCCTCGTGACCTCCTTTGACCTGTGATGACTGGCTATGTGAGCGGCTCCTTCCAAAGAAACTCAAAACAATAGGTTAGGAGAAACCCGCGTGGCTTATTTTACACGTGGAGTTGTGAGGGGGAAGAGGAGAGGGAGGAGGAGGAGGAGGAGGAGGAGGAGGAGGAGGAGGAGGAGGAGGAGGAGGAGGAGGAGGAGGAGGAGGAGGAGAAACGAAGGAAAGTATGAATGTAAAAACTGAATGGAACGAGAGGGCGAGACGATAGAGTAAAAGATGGATGAAAGAGTGAAGAGAGAAAGGAAGGAAGAGGAGAAAGAGGATAGATGCATTTGGAAATGGAGAGGAAGAACAGAAAATATAGGAAAACAAGCAGAGGGGAAGAGAGAGAAAAAGGAATAGAGGAAAAAAAGATTATAAACATATATGGAAGAGGTCAAAAGAACACTGTTTGCAAAGAAAACAAACAAACATAACAGACGACAAGAACATTTAAGGACCAAAAGTAAAAGAGAGATTTGAAGATCAACAATATAGAAAGATAAAAAGAAAACGTAACTTTCAATTCATTCAATCAATTTCTGACAATGGACCGTTACCACCACCACCACCACCACCACCACCACCACCACCACCACCACCACCACCACCATTTCTCCGTCACCGTAACGTTCATACAAACTAACGAAAAAACAAGAAAATCCATCCCACCAACTCATCTTTAATCTGCTACGCCTCGTCAGGGTTGAGGAAGAGGAGTAAATAAATACACACACACACACACACACACACACACATACACACACACACACACACGTACACACACACACACACATAAAAGTTCCATATATCAACGTAACTTAATTTTCCTCGCTACAGTAAACATCATACCGTTAACCACCGCTTCTTGTTTACCGTTAAACATTATTTCGACCACGTAACACGAAGCGAAATTGTTAAGAAAGCCATAACGTGACTTTTTTTTACTTATCTTCTTAAACATCAACGAATTGCCTCATACATTCTGATGACTCTCACCTCTCCGTCTCTCTCTCTCTCTCCCTCTCTCTCTCTCTCCCTCTCTCTCCCCTTCACCCCTCGTCACTCACCTGTGTAGCCCTGCGTTACCTGCCTCACACTCCCCTCAGCACGGGACACGACTCTTACCTGTAATTAGAAAAAGAAAAAAAATAGGTAAATGAACAGACTCACGTGGAAGAAATATTCGCTTTAAGGTATAAACACTCCTTAAAACACCAAGGTAAAAATATTATTGGTAGGATACACACACACACACACACACACACACACACACACACACAACGGGGGACTATGTTTTTCCGCCCAATTATTCAAGGCGTCACATAAATCACATTGGCCGGTACCTTCGCCCAATAAATTATTCGGCCCTATACAGATTGATAGCACGGCGGACGTTACCTGTCAATTAGGCGCCGGCTGTCTTATCAGGTGAGGTTCCAAGGGTTACCTGCGTCTCGTCTTGATCCACGCCACAGTTTACGATCAATTTCTGACTCACACTAACTCGTCCCATCTTCTAAATCAACCTTCATAACCTACCACCACCACCACCACCACCACCACCACCACCACCACCACCATCCCTCATCATCCTATCAAGTCGTATCAAGTACAGGACGGACCCAGTACAGAACACATACAGGTAGCACAAGACACACGGGTGAATCTAACACCTGTCATCCAGTAATTGTCATCCAGCACGTGTGGATGAAAGCTTGACACAAGGTAATGCTTGAGAATTCTGATGATTTAGCTTGATGGATTCTAGCCTCGTGTGTGTGTGTGTGTGTGTGTGTGTGTGTGTGTGTGTGTGTGTGTGTGTGTGAGTGTGTGTGTGTGTGTTGAGTGTGCACTACCATACCACACATTACCAGAGAAAAGCTACGAGGAGAAGGTGGAGAGAAGTTGAAGGGAGTCATGCTGTGGTCCTACTGATGTCTTGTCAACTAGCTGTGGTATTTCCTCAACAGCAGGGAAGTGAGGCACAACTGACCCCAAAACAACACCTACAGACCCCACCCCCCCTAACACGACCTTCAACCCAATATGATCATCAGGACGAGGTAACGAATCAACTTTCTTCACAGTGGTTTTGAGGCTTGAGTAGAAGTGATGAGAGTCAAGAACACCATGCAAAGGTACCACCACACAACTTTACTCCCGGAACTTGACGTCACGCTACAACCAAGGCCATGAGTTGTATAAGTAAGAAGACTTGATGAGTTTCGCCACACGGTGACACCCACGCCCACACGCACCTATCCTCGTCCTCAATTCTACAGGCGACGGCGAGGGTTTGGTGGTTGTAAGGGGGCGAGGGTACTAAGAGAAGGTACAGGGGGATAGTGAGGTGTTAGTTCATACCTCTCCAGGATATGTTGTAAGCTTGGGGAAGGTGACACAAGACGATAGGATGAAGGAATGGATGGATAAATAGAGAACAAGGAAAAAAGAAAAAGTAGGAGAGTTAGAATAGTGATGAATGTGATGATATAGACAAATATAATGTACAAACAGGTGGACAGAACAGGGACAAAGCTGATTGCAAGACAGAACGAAAACAAGGAGAAGTAGGAGGAGGAGGAGGAGTAATAAAAGAACAAAAAGGATTAGTAGTAGAAAGGGAGAAAGGAACAGGAAGAGAATGAAGTGAAAGGATAACAAGATTGAGGAGGAGGAAGGAGGAGGAGGAGGAGGAGGAAGAGGAGGAAGACAAGGACAAGAAGAACAGTGGTGGGCGACAGTCTAAAGCGGATCTGGGTGACGGATGAAGCAAGCACAGAGGAGGGTGTGACGCCATGCTGTTTAATAATGGATTGCCTTCAAGGTGACGCGGACGGGAAGAAGAAGAGAAGGAGGAAGAGGAGGAGGAGGAGGAGGACGAAAAGGAGGAGGAGGAGGAGGGCATCAGGGGTCATGGTAGGCATCAATCAAAGCATGTATCACACTTTCAAAACATCCAATATGTAAAAGAAGGAAGGAAAAAAAAAATATATAAGTAACTTTCGTAACCACGTGGGCGGATCACGCAGCCGTCACCCGTCACCCGCTGTCCTTCCTTCTTGCACGCCGCCCTCGCTGGAGGTCAACACCCGAGGAGCGGCTTCACCCAACACCGCCAACAACCCATAAACTCGTGGAGGCGACATAGAACAACGCGTCGACTCGGCACAACACACCCGCCTCGTCCTGATCCAAGCCTCGGCGGTGTGGACAAGCCTCACACGTCAATTTCCCGACGTGGCCAGTCAACGCGCAGGAGACATGACGACCGCGAGGAATTAAAAGGACGAACCGATTAAGCCCCAAACAGCAGGTCTGGATCCATTTATCTCCCTCCATCACGCCATCGACCTGGTCCCGGCGGAGTAATTATTAGCGTCGCCTCCGGTCATTTATTTTCACCGCCGAGTGTGGCTGACTTGGCGCCGGTGAAGGATTGCAGCGGTCCTTGATTGGCTGAAAAACATATAATTTGTGGCCGCCTGGGTTTGTTTGGCTGTGGCTGTCTTGAGGAATTGATGTGGAAGGTAACGGCACCGCGCAACAAATGGAGACTAATTCTAACACTCTTAACCAGCGGCGATGTGAGGCAGCACCAGCGGTCAGACGGAGGCAGGACCGCTGAACAAAACACATGAGGGACTAAAGCGAAACATTTAAGGAGCAACCACGATAAAGCACGAACACCTCGGGGAACAACCTCGTAAATTGAAGAGGCACAACAGAAACACCAAAAGATAGCCAACACAAACACAAACACACACACACACACACAGACACACACACACACACACACACACACACACACACACACACACACACACACACACACACACACACACACACACACACACACACATACATATACACACGTCGCCATAAAAAGACAAGGAACACACGACCACTCCAAACACAACAACAAACACGGAAACCTCATCAAGATGGACATGAGCACAACACTAAAAGGTCATCAGCACTAGTGGCAGGGACGACAGACACACACGAGGGGGCACTAAACAGGACCAGCCAGGCAGGAATTTGTCATTATCACTAAACCAATATACCGACGAGGAGGAGAAGATTAAGACAGATCACCTGCGACTGATTATAGAGGAAGAATACCAGGTGGACGGCGCCCCTGACTTGCCCCTTCACCCACCTACACACCTGGACGGATCCAACAGGTGTATAAAGACTTGATATTCTTATTTTTCTGAAGCTAAAAGAAACTTCAAAAGGTCAATAGAGCATATAAAAGGTCCCCTAAGATTGTGAAATTCATGAGGAGGAGTGGATGGATGGGGAAGGGAGTGGAGCTGTGGGAAGAGGGTGGAGGAATCTGATGAAATTGAAGGGTTGATGAGTAAAGAGTTGGAGGAGAGTGTAAAGTTAAGAAAGGTGGTGGGGTGAGGTGGGGTGGAGGGGCTGGGTGTGTGTGTGGGTGGAGTGAGGGTGGTCCTCGTGCTTCGCTAGGCCCGGTAGCCTAATTGGGCGGGATAATGATGTCATAAAAGTGACTAGTTGCTCCTCGTTCCGCCAGGCGCCTCCCACGACCCTCGCTGTTCTAACATCGCTTCATAACATTCTTCGTTAACTTAAGAGCGACTTCCCAACTCTAAGTGACGTGTAGCAAGTGTAATTTCTTCCTGGGGCTGAGAAATAATATAGATTTTTTCCTTGATAATATACTCCACTCCGTTGTTTGATGTCCGTTCATCTTAATATTTGCAAGGCTTCCCTTAAAATTATGTAGTTTCAGCCTTGTTTCCCTTCACCTCTTTTTTACGGTACCAGTATTACCTTTACGACGTGACGAACGTGAGGCAAAGAGAGAGAGACAGCAGTAAACCACTTAGACACCGTACTTAATTAGCGCTCCTCATAACAAGTCTCAGAACTGGTTAAGAAGATTACACACAAGCTACGCAACGCCCAGCCAAGCCCAGCCAAGCCCAAGCCAGCCCACCCAGCACCGGGCTTACCTGTTCTAGTCACCCCCTCACCTCCCCTTACCTACAGGAAACAGAGCGGCAGAAAGCAGTGTTAATCCTCCCAATCCTTCCGCTTATAACTGTCTAACAAACAGTACCATCAACTCACTAAGGCGGGAAGGAAGTGCAAAGGGGCGGCCAGTGACAGGAAAATATGAGGTTTTTAAATACTCACTCGTTTCTCTTTTCCGCCTTATCCACAAGAGGTGTTCTGTCGCTACTGCTTCGTGGCTCCTCAACGTTGGTTCGAACTCAAATTCAAACTCACACCAAGCGCTATTTATCAAGGAAAAAACGTTATCATTAAAGCGAGTATTCATCTAGAGAGTGGCGGGGCAGCGACCTCGACTGCGTTAGAAGTAATTGGTCAATACATCAAGTCATTCTTCACGCGACTCTAGGTTCACTCGGCTCAAGAAACACGACGATGAGCGAATACCAATAAATTGTGTGCTGAGATGAGACATACCACTTGAACCTGTGTCCTGCCTGAGCCCGAGGAAGAGGAAGAAGAGGAAGAGGAGGAGAAGGAGGAAGAGGAGGAGGAAGAGGAGAGGGAGCCAGCACAAAAGCACATCTCAAAGAACAGAAATAACATTGAGAAAGGATTGGAAAAGTTTACCTTCCTAAAGCCAGAGGTGAGGGCACTAAACCCGCTCCACCCAGGCCAACCCAGACAGGCAGAGAGACAAGACAGACGGCCAAGCAAACACAGGCAAGAACCTCATCACTGAGACAAAAACACGGATGCAAAACAGAGCCTCCTTTAGAGAAAATGTGTCGTGCATCTCCCGCTCTCAAATTCATGACGGAGGAAAAAAAGATAATGAAAAATAGAAAGGCAACATAAACTAAACTAAGGAAGATGTTACTTATAAATGTGTTTCTTCTGTACCTTTGTGTGTGTGTGTGTGTGTGTGTGTGTGTGTGTGTGTGTGTGTGTGTGTGTGTGTGTGTGTGTGTGTGTGTGTGATATGGAGACATTAGCAGCGCCACAACACCCTCACCTGTACAAATAATAAGCACCTGCCAGCATCGTTCGTCATAATACAGGGAAAGACATAAATCACAGGTGTAATAGCGGCGCCTCCCCCAGGTGTCTCGCGCGCCCCTCCCGCCGGCAATAATGGCTCCTGATGGCCCTAATCAGCTGTAATTACCTCAACGCTCACCTCGAAGCCATACACACATAATATAAATAAAAGAAAATACTACTTTAATGATCTGTTTCTGTTTCTGTTGAGGTTGAACGTACGACTGTTATTGATTTATTACTGTTATTATTATTATTATTTATTATTATTATTATTGTTATTATTACTATGGAAATACATATTATTCTACTTCTGTATACACACTGGTATACACTAATCCTTGCCCGTATCACACACACACACACACACACACACACACACACACACACACACACACACACACACACACACACCACAACGGTAAAAAGATCAACAAAATCAAACCTAAAAAAACATATTCCAAGACCATAACTTCACCAACATAAAATTCAAATCGCAGAAGTTCACTAAAACAGATCGAAGTTCGTGCCATTCTTGCCATTAATTATAGAGTTGTAAACTTTTGAATTGTTAATAAGGTGGAAAATCCATCTCCAGAAACCTCATCTTCGCGTTTCCTGGTGTTTTGGAAGTGTATTTTGTATTCTCTCTTTTCATCGGGGTCACTAAATTGCTTTCCTGCTCTCCTTTGTTTTTTTTAATACTTCCTTTTATGTTTGAGTGCTTACTGAGCGTGCAAATGTTCCTTCCGTCGTTTTATTATTATTATTATATACTATTTTTTCTTCCTTTACTGCTGAGGTATATTAGTAACCTCTCTTTGTCATCCTCGTCACGTTTCCAATTGAGTGAAGAAGTGAAAACGATTGAGAGAGATTAAATTTATGCGGTGGTTTTGTTCTCTGATAAACAATTTGATTCATTTTTCATCACTGGTGCAATAATGGTATATATTAGGCAGCTCTTTGGTAAATAGAACAGTGTTGTTATTGTACATGTTTGTGGTGGTAGAGGTGAAGGAGGCAGCGACGGTGGAGTGGTAGGGCGGCTGTGTGCTGTTCATCTGGGAAACAGTTCTGAGTTATTGTTCAAATGTTGATAAGACGCGGAACTTTCTGCACTTAGGTAGGTCACGACAGGGTCAGGAGTGTGTGTGTGTGTGTGTGTGTGTGTGTGTGTGTGTGATAAGGGAAAGGGCAAGAGAAAGCACAAAGGAGGGACATGAAGAGATATTTATGTATATTGTTCTCAAGAGAATATTGTTTTTTCATTGTCTACATACAAAAAAAAGTGATGCAATACATTCCAATAAGTAAAATTCATATACAAAGTGAGTGGAATTTGTTTATAATTATCGACGTGTTATACAAAGTTCTTTTTCTGGTTTATTTTATTACCATCGGTGTAATTGGGAGGAGGACGCTCCTGTCTGCCTGCCTGTCTGCCTGCCTGTCTGTCTGTCTGTCTACATACCTGCCTGGCTGCCGCGACAAATAAAAAAAGGAAGCGTATTGCTGCCTAACCGAAAACTGCCTCACAAACTGACTTAATGACTGACTGAATGACAGGCTGGCTGGCTGCCCGGCAGGAACACTGCGGTCACCACTAATAATAATGGCGGATAATGATCCCCGTCCATTGTGCCTCCTAATTAAATTAATATAATTGCAAGGAAGTGACCTTTATCGCTCAGCCCCAGAACCGTCGCTCACAAGGCCCAGACACACCCCGTGGCGTTATGGCAAGTCGAACACAAACACGAACGTACTGTTTCGAAACAGAGGATCCTAGGCCGAGGCCAAGCCGCCCTACGAAGAAAGGAAGAAAACGAGAAGTGAATCAGTGGTGAATGCAAAGACTGATTTGTGCATTATTTAAAAATGTCACATTGAGGAATCATCATAATTGCCCGTCGCGTAATTGTGGTCCGGACTACAATGACGCCCGGTCCGTGGAGTCGCAGGTCCGCAGGAAATCCGACATTATCCTCTTTTCTTCCGTCATTAACCGGCCGGCGGAGGAAAAATGACGACAAAAGAAGAGAGACAAAATTCGGACCGATGTAATGATTCCTTAATAACGTTGGTAATGGCATGGTGAGGCCCTGCAAGATGACCGCTACTTGGGGGTGACCTTAGCGCCGGGAAGGGAGGAGGGACAGGGAGAGACAGAAGGGAGAAGAGAAGACAAACGACGGAGAAGAGAAACACTAACTTATACCGAGAAAAGTGAAGGAAATGATGAACACAGAAGACAAATACTAATGACTTTAATGTTATTATAAACGGAAATACATCATGTGTGTGTCTAATAAATTGCACTTTCTATGAACACAGCCATTTATTTTTTATTTAATCTGTGTGCGTGTGTGCGTGTGTGTGTGTGCGTGTGTACATTGAACTTCATAGATTGGTTCATAAAGGTGAATTGAGCGCCAACATTTACCACACCCCCGCGCCACACCTTTCTCCTTCAATCATCACTAAAAAAAATATTCCCACGAGGTTAAAAAGAAAAAAAAGAAGTCCACGATATAATAAAAAAAAGAAATAGCAATAAGTAGAGAACATAAAATCAAACCCTAAACGATGCATAAAACATAAGAATATTTAATCAACTACTACGAGAAAAAAAAAAAAAACCTCGCAAGGAAACCATTATGTACTTACAGGAAGACATGATTACATACAAAAAAAAATTGAATGCATAAAAAGAGGAAAAGAAAAATCAGCAAAAATAATCATAAATCCATAAAAAAAAAAGAGGGAAAAAAACGTTGGGAGCGGATGAGGACGTGGGTTTTGGAGGGGAAACTCAGGGAAAACTCAGGTAAAACGAGGCTAATCAAGCAGGTAAACTCGCCCCAGGTAAGGCAGTGTCACGTAGGTCAGGTAATGTGCAACACTTACCGAGGCTACACATGATTAACACCAACACACTAAAAGAGAAAGAGAGAAAGAGAAAGAGAAAGAGAAAGAAAGAGAAAAAGAGAGAGAGAGAGAGAGAGGAAAATAAATTAGGAGAATATTTATATATACATAGCAAAAAAATACATAATGGAAAACCACTTAACTACTCAATTTGGATGCAACTTTCTAACACTTTATAACACACACATTCCCACACCCAAACCCACCTCCCCGCCCCCCCCAAAAAAAAAAATTATTATACTTATTTCAGTGAACGTAAGAGAATAGAAGAAACACGATGAGAAATGAGAGAAAAAAATAAGTACAAAATAATACAACTCAATGCTCTTTCGTTCGACTTAAATCTACAACAACAATGGTTACCTTAATGGAATTCTTTTATCATTAAATTGAATACCTGTAACACGGACCAATTAACACAGGTAACTCAGGTGATTCTGTTATTAGAGAGAGAAAGAGAGCGAGAGCGAGAGCGAGAGAGAAAGAGAAAGAGAAAGAGAAAGAGAGAGAGAGAGAGAGAGAGAGAGAGAGAGAGAGAGAGAGAGAGAGAGAGAGAGAGAGAGAGAGAGAGAGAGAGAGAGAGAGAATAGGGAAAACGAGACAAGAGGATAAATGAAGAACAGAAGAAGAATGAATAAACAAAAGAAAGAGACAAGACAACACAGAGATGAACAGAGAGAAATAGATACACGAAGAAGACAAAGAAAAGGTAAAGAGAGAAAGAAAGAGAGAAGAAGCACACTTAGAGAAGCCAAAAGGACGAAATGGCGGAGAGAGAGAGAAAGAAAGAAAGAAAGAGCAGCAAGAGGAGGAGACAAGAGAAAAATAATACAAAGGGAAGAGGAGGAGGAGGAGGAGGAGGAGGAGGAGGAGGAGGAGGAGGAAGAGGAGGACGAAGAAGGAGAAGGAGGAGGAGCAACTCAACTTAAATAGAGAGTAAGAACCACAACCACCACCACCATCACCATCACCACCGCCACCACCACCACCGCCACCACCACCACCACCACCACCACCACCACCACCGCCACCACCACCACCACCACTCACCCTCAACAAAACAAGACAACGTGCGTAACAGTAGCAGTTGTAATTGAAGCCGTTCTGGGGTTGTGATTGGATACAGTTTATGAAGCGTAATTAAACTTCAAAAAACTCATTCCTCTCTTTGTAATCGAAGGGAAATTAAGGGGTTGTCACAGGGGGGAGGAGGAGGAGGAGGAGGAGGAGGAGGAGGAGGAGGAGGAGGAGGAGGAGGAGGAGGAGGAGGAGGAGGAGGAGGAGGAGGAATAAAAGGATGTAGTTAGGGGTGGGAGAAGAAAGGATTGGAGAGCGAGAGCGAGAGAGAGAGAGAGAGAGAGAGAGAGAGAGAGAGAGAGAGAGAGAGAGAGAGAGAGAGAGAGAGAGAGAGAGAGAGAGAGAGAGAGAGAGAGAGAACTATAAAACACAGTAAGAGAGAGAGAGAAGAAGGAAAAGTTATAGACGGAGAGAGAAGGGAGGGAGATTAGCATTATTAGGAGGAAGAGGAAAACCAGGAAGGGTAAAGAGGGAGGAAGAGAGGGATTACAAAGATTTTACAACTAGCAACATATCCTAAGCTCCTTGTGTTAGGATGTCTGATGCCTCTATCCTATACTAACTAACTTACTTTTTTGAACCCTAGAAGAACAGGAAGAGAGAGAAAAAAGGAGGATTGAGATAGCAGGATAACTAAGACCAGGAGTAAAAGATATGTAAAAATAATAATAACAAAAAATAATAGGAAGATGATAAAGGTGAATAATGGAAACTGTGGAAGCATCAGATGTAGAAGTGAGAAAGTAAAAAAAAATAATAATAATAATATAAATAAATAAATAAAAAAATAAGAAGAGAATCCTGGGCCAGGTATAAAAAAAAACAACAAAAAAAAATCTTGCAAAATGTTACGAGAGCAATAAATACAGGTGGAAGAATTAATACCTGCGCCGGTGAACACGAAGCGACACATGTGGTTAGTGGGACGTGCTAAAAAAAAAAAAAAAAAATTATATATATAAAAAAATAGATAAATATTGCCGTGTAAATCTTAACACACACAGGAAGCTTGAGGACATTTACACGCTAGTAATGGAGGCGAGAGAAGATGAAGTCACATAAAACAATATATATGAATAATGAAAATAGAAGAAAAAAAAATTAAAACAATGAATATAAATGGATCTATATGCGTGTGTGTGTGAGTGAAGTGAAAGAAAAGAGAAAGAGAAAGAGAGAGAGAGAGAGAGGATAGAAGGAAGAGGAAAGAGAAGCAACGTAGTAGGAAGGAGACAAGGAGGAAAAGAAAGAAGGGAACAGAACAAAAAGAAGGAAGGAGAAAGAAGTCAAGGAACAGCTGTGGCGAGGACACGAGGAAAGAAAAAAAAGAGATAGAGAAAGAAAGAAAAGAAAAAAAAACAGAGAACGAACACAAAGAGAGAGAACGAAGATACCAACGAAACAGAAAGGTTGAGAAGGGAAGGAAGAAGAGAAGGAGAGATAAGAGGAATAAGAGGAAAGAGAGATAAAAGGAAAAAGTGAAGAAGACATAAGAAGAAGAAGAAAAAGAAGAAAGAGAAGAAAAGAGGAAGAAGAAGCAAGACAGAAAAGAGGAAGAAGGGAAGGAGAAAAAAGGAAGAAAGGAAGGAGAGAAAAGAGGAAGAAAGAAAGTATAGAAAAGAGGAAGAAGGGAAGGAGAGAAAAGAGGAAGAAAGAAAGTATAGAAAAGAGGAAGAAGGGAAGGAGAGAAAAGAGGAAGAAAGAAAGTATAGAAAAGAGGAAGAAGAAGAGGAAGGAGAGAAAAGAGGAAGAAGGGAAGGAGAGAAAAGAGGAAGAAAGAAAGTATAGAAAAGAGGAAGAATAAGAGGAGAGAAAAGAAGAAGAAGAAGGGAGGAAGGAAAGTAGAGAGTCAAGTCTGCACTGCTAGCGTTACACACCTTCCCTCCCCTGCTGTAAGAAACATTGTAATCGAGCTTATTATCGATTTTCTGGTCGGGAATTATGAATGTCAACTTAGACTCCCTACCGCCGCAAAAGATGGTTGGGGAGGGAGGAGGAAGGGAAGGGAGAGGAGGAAGGGGGAGGAGCAAGGGAAGGGAGAAGAGGGGTAGCTAAGGATTGGGGGGTAGGATCTGCTGAGAGAATGTAGCAGATGGAGTGACAATGAAGAGGAGAAAGAGGAGGAGAAAGAGGAGGAAGAAGAGGAAGTGAGGAGAACAATGAAAAAAAAGATAG
Organism: Metacarcinus magister; assembly: GCA_029783475.1. Classification (NCBI taxonomy): domain Eukaryota; kingdom Metazoa; phylum Arthropoda; class Malacostraca; order Decapoda; family Cancridae; genus Metacarcinus; species Metacarcinus magister. Next base: position 7,951,301 of record JAPQNM010000016.1, read on the forward strand.
AAAGGATAAACAAGAGAAACTAAATAGACGAGTACAAATTAATACGAAGGAAGAATGAAAAAAAAATGAACAATAGAATGCAAACAAAAGGAATAAAGTATAGATGAATAAACCGGAAGAAGCAAGATTGAACATTGAAAATAAAGAAAGAAATAAAGTAGAAGAGGAATAACGCAAATATAAAGAGAGTAATGGAAGAAGGGGAGAGAGGAAAGGGTGATAAAAACGATGGAGGGTAATAACCGCAAACATGAATAGGTGAAAAGAATGAATAAAGAGAAGGAAGGAAACAGATGGAAAGCGGAGAGAAGGAACAAGTCATATTAAAAAATCTATTAAAAAAACAGTAGGAGGGAGAGAATGAAAAGGAGGAAGAGGAGGGGAGAAGAGAGAATGAGGAGAAGGTATAACAGGAAAAGAAAGATAATAATAATAAGAAACAAGGCAGAGAGAAAGGAAAGAACCAGAAAACAGAGAGAAACAGGAAAATGAAAATTAAAAAAATATATATAAGACAGGAGACAGGACCTTCTACCATTATATATGATTAAACAAACCTCAAGTCTGACCATAGCACCTCCACCCCACACCCTTCACACCTGTCCTCCCTAAGCCAGGTGTAAAACCAACCCCTTGCACCCTAACTCCACGGAAACACCTCCTTCCTTACCCTTCCCTTCCCTTCCCTTCCCTTCCTTCCCTTCCCTTCCCTCAGGCAAAATTATAACGATGCCAAAAATACCTACTTGTCAGGAAGCTGTTCTGTGTAAAATTTGCTCGTGATATTATTATTATTATTATTATCATTATTATTTGTGATGTATTGATGGCGTAGGGTGATACACGGTTGTTTTAATAGTAGCGGGAGACTAAGGAGAGAGGTAGCTTAGGTATTGTGCAGTAAGTAGAGAATTGAACACTATTTTATTATATTATTCCTATGTGAAACGTGGATTATATAAGCTAATTGTGTATAGATTAATACAGAAAATATACCTGCACGCACACACACACTCTATAATTTCCCCTCACTCTCCCTCTTTCTAGCTTGCACGCACTCAATCGGGTCACTGAGTAAAAAAGGGGAAGAAAGAGGAGGGGAAGGGTAGGGCGCGTGTGCTACAGGTGGGGGGACAACATGTGTAATTAAGCTTCACCTCACCTGTAGCCCCTTGATCGTATATTCTACTTCCCTGTCCCCCTGAAACAGTAGTTGAAAATAATGTTGACTAATTGATGGAGGAGACAAGTTGATGGATAAAAGGATAATGAAGAGTTAATGGACGGAATAGTGAGGCTTAATGTTTTGTTTGATCGATGGTGTTAATAGTTAGTTGTAGTGATGTTTTGTTTTGTTTAGTTTTGTTTTAATGGTTTGGTGAAGGGTGTTGTGTTTGTGTTTCTCTCTTTCTCTCTTTCTCTCTCTCTCTCTTTCTCTCTCTCTCTCTCTCTCTCTCTCTCTCTCTCTCTCTCTCTCTCTCTCTCTCTCTCTCTCTCCCACTACTACTACTACCACTCATAACCATCATTACCCAACCCTTGCATTAACTCCCATTGCAAACTACCACTACTATCGACCACCCGAACAGACCTTAACTACTTTAATTAACAGCTACAACCACCCACCCACCTACCATTATGCTGACCACTACCACCACCCTTACGCCCCCCCCCTTACCCTCCACCGCCACCACTACCACTAACCAAACGCTGCTACTACTGCGGACCCTTCTACTTAAATTATTACTTATATTCCCTGCAACTTATATTTTTGTTCTTTCTCCCCTCCTATCCTGTCCTCCCTTCTGATATTACCTCCGCTTCCTCTACTTTACCCCTTCTCTTCTTCTTTACCTGTTTTTCTCTGTATCATCTCCCCTTTATCTCCTATATACCTTCCTTCCTTAACTCTTCTTCTTCTTCCCTTTCTTCCTTAACATAGTGAAAATTAGATTATGTTATTGAATGTATTACTGTTGATCCCTCAGGTGCAAAAAATCACAACAAGAAAGGGTGAACATTCAGGTAAAGAAAAATGCACGCTATATAATTAAGAAAGAATGCTAATATAATGATTTTGTTTTTACTTTAGATACACATAAAATCGTAAAAATGCGATACAGACAAGGTGGTAAAATATAACTTTTTTTCTTCTTCTTTTATCAATCCCCCGCTGAGAGGACGTAAAAGTACAGCTTATGAGTAACTCTAACTAAACAACATCTTCCCTAATATTGCAATTGAGCTGAATTCCAACACGTGTACTTGTAATCTTTCACCAAATCGTAGCAAGAAAAATGTTTGAGGGTCAGGATTAATTTACTTCCATTTCAGGAGTAACTCAAGAAGATGCATTCCGGGAAGGGCTAATTATTGGGTAAGTCTACTGAGTGTGACTGCTACACTTACACCCTGGAGGTTAATAACTCGAAGGCATTAACAAGGAAAAAAAAACAATGGGAAAGTTTAATTTGAGTAATTTTTTTCCCCTTCCTGTTGCAGTTCTATTAAAAAAGTAACAAATTTACATACCTGATCTATGAAGGTGACTTTTAGTGATACTTCTTTCCCTCCCCCAAACCCACACACACACACCTACACATGCACACACAATGGTATACATCCGCGAGGTTTGCTGTAGAAACTTGCGTGCCAAAGGTAATGTTTAAGCTGGACGCAGAAGCCATACTAAATGTTGTACAAGTGGTGTGCGTCTCACCTGCTTTGGGTCATGCATCACATTGTTAACGAGAAGGTTTACCTGAGTGGGGCCGAAGGATGTGGTGGTGGTGGTGGTGGTGGTGGTGGTGGTGGTGGTGGTGGTGGTGGTGGTGGTGGTGGTGGTGGTGGTGGTGGTGGTGGTGGTGGTGGTGGTAGTTTGAGGACGAACAGGAAGGAAGAGGAATATAAAGATAATGCTTGCTATTACCAAACCAATGATAATTATAATGAAGAGAAATGATAATGATTAAAATGATATAATGAAGATGAACATGCAGTATACATTTTGAAAAGTCATGCAGTTAATATATAAAAAGTTCCCATTATTGACTTTCCATTCCACTCCAAAAAGCACTCATTGTAACGTCACATTCCACCTCCTCCTCCACCACGGTACCTTCCCACTCCACCCTCTCCTTATGACCTTCCCACTCAGTATCACCTCCAGCCCCTGCCTCCCTCTCACCATTTTAATCACACCTGTGGTCCACCAGGCTGCCATACGCTTGAACTCAAATTGAAGAGGAACAAGAGTACGGTAATATTTCTAAATTACAAATCATATATAATAAAATACTGCACTGCTATAGGGGAAATTTTTGAACTTACTGTACCATTTACCTTTGTGAGTATAGCAATTAACAGCAGTAACTCAATTAGTGCCTGGAAACCTGTTCTTGAGGATGTATGAGGTTGATATTCGTTCCCACCACCACCACCACCACCACCACCACCAGATGGCAGAATGGCAGCACAAATAAGCCATGTCGCCTTGAGCCTTACCTGTCGTTAATATCAGGGCAAAAGCAGGTCCCCAGAATGTTAGGTGAACATGGCAGTTTAACAATTACTAATGCTGAATATATAAAAGTCGTTTGTCTGTCTTCCTGTTGCAGTAATTAGCCATCTGCTTCATCTGTGTTGCTCTGAGGTGCATAGTCGTTGCAAGGTATTTGGGGGAGGGGGGGTCGATAGGGGGAGGTACGCAGGGGGGAGGAGGATGGAGGGGTAAATTCTGGTGTGTAGTGGAGTGTGGTGGTGTGTGGTAGTGCGGTTAGTGTGGTGGACTTGCGGTGGTCTTGCGTGGCGGTAAACGTTCACAATAATGATAAAAAGTGAGAGTTAAATGATGATAAGGTAGATGCTAAAGATATAGGCTCCTCAGACATCATTGTTCCTTGCCTTCCAGCCCTCGCTCCTTCCTAACACTTGGAAGGGGACGAATTGATAAATCTCTCTCTCTCTCTCTCTCTCTCTCTCTCTCTCTCTCTCTCTCTCTCTCACTCACTCTGTCTTGGTGTCTGTGTGTTTGTGTGTCTGTGTGCGTGTGTGTACGTCATTATTTCATAGCCTGCCTCTACGAACTATCATCTAAAGCCATGACAGCGATTAGTAGAGATTCCTCATATTTGTTTTGTTTTTGTTGATACACAGAACGAGGAGAACACGCGCTGAGTTGACACTGAAGGGATTGTAGTAAGATAGCTATGTCCTCCTCCTCCTCCTCCTCCTCCTCTTCCTCCTCCTCCTCCATTGGTATCGACATAAAACCTTCTATCGAGGGTATATAGTATTTATTAGTGAGTAAATAATTGATTGCTAATTCCATACACTATAGGTTTTGATATTGATTTCTATTCAGTTTCCCTTCTGTCTCTCTCTCTCTCTCTCTCTCTCTCTCTCTCTCTCTCTCTCTCTCTCTCTCTCTCTCTCTCTCTCTCTCTCTCTCTCTCTCTCTCTCTCTCTCTCTCTCTCTCTGGTGGTGATGGTGGTGGTGAAGACGATGAAAAGTGTACCAAGTGGTAATGAAAGGAAGGATGTATAAAAAATAATAACAGGAAACATTAAGACGAAAAAAATTGATTACCAAAAAGTGAACCGGTATTAAAATTACAAAATAAGTTATGAAAAAAAAACCCCTCAGCGATGGACAAATTTCTGGTTAGCTTTTGGTCAACCTACCGATAGACAGCCCAGCAAATTGGGCTATAAAAGCGAAAACTACCACCTGCGCCACGATAATAATAAAAAACGTAAGATCGCAAGTAACCACAGCGGCAGAGTAAGAGAATAATAATGATGACACAAAGAGAAAATAGATATAAAACGCAAAGAGGAGGAAGGAAGCACCACCATAATCACCACCAGCTTACCTTCGTCACCACCACCACCACCACCACCACCACCACCACCACCACCACCACCACCACTAATGATAACAACAAGAACAAAAAGCAGCCATAAAAAATAACAATACTGAAGAAGGAAAGACAAGACAGAAAGACAGAAGAGACTCACTCACCTGTAAAATCACCTAACAGGAAAACTTCCCTGCCTCGCACCTACATCTTCTACATCAGAACACAACTATAATTGCAACAAAGCGTAATAACAACCACATCCGCCACGCCGGGCCTTTCGGGGGCTCAACACAACCTATCTTTTGATGGTAATTAAGACCGATTTTTTGTAATTCCCAGCATCCGGGGGTGCAGGCCATTAATAACAGTTATGGGTGAAGTAAGATCCTCAACCATTCGCATTATGCACTCCACACTCTGCGGCGGCGTTGCTAAGTAGAGATGGCGTGTGAATCTTAAGTCTCCTTCTGTTTCAATGGCGTTCTTAAAAGCTAGACTGGACACCGATTGTTCATAGTGTAAGGTGGGTAGAATGGACCAGACACGACCTTGTACCGGCAGCTATAACCCCCCCCCCATCCCTCGTAACCAAGTCTGGGGTTGAAAGGGTTTATGGGGTGAGGGTTTATGAAGGTCACGGGGAAACTTAAATATTCAGTGTAACTCGTGAATATTCAGATTGACTCACTCTACTCAGCCAGTCTGCTCGCCTCCCTGCCTGTTCTGCCTGCTCGCCTGCTGCTGCTGCTGCTGCTGCTTGGTCTGGGTGGTGAGGTGATTGTGTCCTTGTGTCCCGCGTGAAGGTGACCTGTGTGCTACGTGTTGTGTACATGTATTGATTGATTGTGTAAGTAATTTTTTTAATATTTTACCTCATTCCTTAAAATTTTTCCACTTTCACACACACACACACGCACACGCACACGCACACACACACACACACACACACACACACACACACACACACACACACACACATACACACACACACACACACACACACACACACCATCACTTAACACTCCCTGTAACTAAATATGAACATAAGACGAAAAAAAACTGGTAATTCATCAAGACAAGAAAATAAAACTCGAATGAAAATTTGAATAAGACTTATAAACCAAACAAAACTGAAGAGAGAGAGAGAGAGAGAGAGAGAGAGAGAGAGAGAGAGAGAGAGAGAGAGAGAGAGAGAGAGAGAGAGAGAGAGAGAGAGAGAGAGAGAGAGAGAGAGAGAGAGAGAGAGAGAGAGAGAGAGAGAGAGAGAGAGAGAGAGAGAGAGAGAGAGAGAGAGAGAGAGAGAGAGAGAGAGAGAGAGAGACACACACACACAAAAAAAAAGAAAAAAAAATCATCTTAGTCAGAAAATAAATCACAAACTTTATTAAGAGTACTCGTATTTTTAAACAGGTAAGGGAAAAATTTCATAATAGCACCCTACGCGAACACCTTAGGAGGTAGGCAAGGGGGAGGGGTGGGGGGAGGAGGGGGGGAAAGGGGAGGGCAGGTAAGGCAGGTTAAAGGGGGGGGGTGGGGTGATGAACCTAACCTAACCTCCCTCCCGCCCTTCGCTTTAACGCCTACACTCTTGAGGATTAAAAAAGCGGCTCTTCTGTAAGCAAAAATAACTGCCTGAAAGTACTGGGTGTATCGAGGAGGAGGAGGAGGAGGAGGAGGAGGAGGAGGAGGAGGAGGAGGAGGAGGAGGAGGAGGAGGAGGCGGCAAGAGAAACATTACAAGACTTTGGTTTCCATGATATTAGAAACGTGTAGTTTAGCAGAGATTAATTGTTTGGGTAAAGAAGTTTTAATCACACCTTGCCTGCTCTCTCTCTCTCTTACTCTCTCTCTTACTCTCTCTCTTACTCTCTCTCTCTCTCTCTCTCTCTCTCTCTCTCTCAAGTGTTTGGTGGAGAGTAAATAGGAAATATGATGGAGGAGAAAAGTTATGATGATGAGGAGGAGGGACAATGTGATATTAAAAAAAACGATGGGGAAAAAAATATATTAAGGTTGTGAATGAAAATTTTCCCCCAAAAAGGAATTTACTCAACAAAACAAATGATGAAAATGATACGATAGAAGAGTGAACATATGCAGATAAATAGAAGGAGGAATAAAAAAAATACGAGAAGATGGACGCAAAAAATACACACACACACGCACACACGGAAAACAATGTAAATATTCCCAAAAGCGGAGATGAAGATGAAGCGGCGAGGAAGAAGAAGAGAGGAAGAGAGAAGATGATAAAAAAGAAAATCAGTTATAAGCAACAATAACCGGAAGATAATTGATTAACAAATTACTGACAGAGGCAAAGAATGAAAGGAGGAGGAGGAGGAGGAGGAGGAGGAGGAGGAGGAGGAGGAGGAGGAGGAGGAGGAGGAGGAGGAGGAGGAGGAGGAGGAGGAGGAGGAGGAGGAGGAGGAGGAGGAGGAGGAGGAGGAGGAGGAGAAGGAGGAGGAAGAGGAGGAGGAGGAGGAGGAGGACTACAATAGCGAGACGAGCAAGGACGAAGAAGAAGACGAGATGGAACATACAACAATGAGAGGAGGAGGAGGAGGAGGAGGAGGAGGAGGAGGAGGAGGAGGAGGAGGAGGAGGAGGAGGAGGAGGAGGAGGAGGAGGAGGAGGAGGAGGAGGAGGAGGAGGAAGAAGAGACAGGAGGAGGAAACCCTAGCAGTGATCCAAGGTACCACAGGGAGTGAGTGACTGCTTATATTGATTACGAAAGTGCTACTCCTACACCTTGCTCATAAACACCTCATCTTAAGCACCTTTCCCTCCCTCCCTCCCACCCACCCTCCTCCCTTGCGTCTCCCTGGGGTCAGATCGCTCGTTAGCAAACAAAGCATCGTTGTAACACCTCGGCAGCCGTCCTTATCAACAAGACAAACCTTTTCTCTCATTAGCTGCAGCGCCACTGTCTCTTCCATCACAGGGGCGGCTTATAACAGTCTCCTACAACACCAACACCAGGAGAGAGAGAGAGAGAGAGAATATAATCATATCCTTTGCTGGGAGACACTTGCGGCCTTCCATCAAGGGGGAGAAATAGACAAAAAAAATAAAGGTTAATCTAAGCAGTGGTGTCTCACTCTTCACTCTGGTTCTGGTGCAATAATGAGGACGAAGGTGAACGACTAAAAGGATGTAGTAGGAAGAAGTGCAAGAGTAAAAGGAACAGGTGAAGGCAGGAGATAACTAATAAAGACTAAACGAGATAATTAATGAAGTCAGGTGTTAGAGGAGGAGGAGTGAGTCGTAAATAAGGATAATCAACATCAACGCCCTCAGCAACGACAGGATTCTCGCACGTCCCTCGTCGCTGTGGTGGTGGTGGTGGTGGTGGTGGTGACGATGATATATACGCACATGCATGATGAAACACACACACGCATACACGCACACAGACATTCACACACACACACCGGCAACAGTATCGATATATATATAAAAAATTTAATATAGATTAGTAGCAGCAATACATTTTCGCAATTAAAATAGATACCCTTTAAAAAAAATATATATATACCATGCTTCACCGGCAAACCTTGACGATCTAGCCACCCCAAAACCATCAAACACACCACACCACAGGAATGAAAATAAAAATAAAAATACAGCACACCTACACAAAGCCATTCATACCTATTACTAAGAGGTGTATGACAAGCACGTGAGAATATCTGAAGACAGGTAGCAGTTCCATTAAGGCCACAAGCACCACGCTATTCCTGAGACACTAAACTTAACTGTGAAGCCGTTCGACAGATGGTGCTTGAGGCGTCTTAGGAGTCTTACAGGGGTGGAGGAGGAGGTGGTAGAAGGAGGAGGAGGGGGGGGGGAGTGTATGAAGAGCTACCGTCTGATTCGCAATGCTTCCAATACATCAGAGCATAACAACAACTAGAAGACTATCTATTATATTTTTTACAGCAAGTCTAATTGAGTTTACGATCCACAGCTTTCTACTCCAGCAACAAGTTAAGTAAGTGTTCTAAAGATAGTGAGTGAGTAAAAAAGTGTATGTAGGTTGTGACGGGGGGGTGGGGGGGTGGAGGAGTAGGCGGAAGAAGAAGAGGAGGAGGAGGAGGAGGCAGTGGTGGTGGTGGTGGTGGTGGTAAGCTGAAGGTGGAATGCAGGTAGTGAATGCAGTCTGAGTTTTTATTGAAAGTATTTGAAGTAAAAAGAGAAGTAAACAGTGGAACGAAAGGGAGGAAAGGAAAGATAATAAAAAATGAAAAATGGGAATAGAGAATGAGAGTGCAAGTAAGAGGGAAGGAGGAAGGAAACACACGAATAAAGGAAAGGAGTTCATAAAGAGAGTGCAGGAGAGAAATAAAGGAAAACAAAAAAATATAAAATACTCTTATATAATCTCTCAAACTCTCTGAATAAATCCATAACACTGAGCAT
>JAPQNM010000016.1:7965582-7978082 GCA_029783475.1 Metacarcinus magister
AAATATAATGATTCCTGTTTCCATTTTCTATTCCATTTTATTCCATTTACGAAAAAACAAAACAAAACAAAAAAACGAAACAATAACACACACTCTTATAGTACACTGAATGAAGTAGCTTTTGTCTTCCTCCTCCTTGAGTCACTGCAGACACCGGACCTTCAATCACTATCCTCAACCCTCACATCAAAGCCTTAGGTACCGCCCACACCCACGGTAGCCCCTTCCCCCCATTCCCCCTCCGTGACTGTGACCCCAAACCCGCCAATGACCGCCAAAACACGTGATTGAGATGCTCGTTATTCAGCAATTCGCCTCGCGGTTATTAATGGTCTTTTTGGGAAGCCGTTAGCATGTGGACCTTTTTGAGGCATCAGAGGAACAGCAACAGAAGCGGCAGTGACGGTCTTCAAGGATTTCACGCTGTTCTTAAGTACTCTTTTTTTTATTATACTGGTGGAAACATTATCTTGATATCGGGTGTGTGGACTGGTGTGTATATTTATCATTTATTCTTTTGGTTAATAATCTTTCCTTCCTTCATGTGTGTGTGTGTGTGTGTGTGTGTGTGTGTGTGTGTGTGTGTGTGTGTGTGTGTGTGTGTGTGTGTGTGTGTGTGTGTGTGTGTGTGTGTGGGCGTGTCTGTGATTTATACCTTCCGTAAGCTGCTGTAATGCCTTGATAACCCGTTCTCTTTGTTTCTCCTTTTACACTCCCGTATTTCCAGCACCGCAAGATTTCTGGTTTGTTGATTGTGAGGAAGAAACAGGTGATTATAAAGGTATTTTCTCTATCCTGTGTGCTTGTGTGTGTGTTTGTGTGCGTGTAAGTGTGCGTGTGTGCGTGTGTGTGTGTGTGTTTGTGTGCGTGTAAGTGTGCGTGTGCGTGTGCGTGTGCGTGTGCGTGTGTGTGTGTGTGTGTGTGTGTGTGTGTGTGTGTGTGTCCCTCCACCCCTCGTTACCTCGCGGTCACTCACCCACGTTAGCCACGGTCCAAGCTCGTCACTGATGCACAATGCACTTTAATTCTGAAAACCGGGAGCGGGGAAAGGGAGTCACAGGTAAGGGAGTGGCAGGGGAGGGAGGCGGAGGGTGAAAGAAGGAAAGAGGGACATGAGGCGAAGGTGAGAAGAAAGGTATGGAAGGAGAGAATGAAAAACACGTATAGAAGAAAGGGGAGACAGAGAATATAGGAGGAAGGTAGGTAAGATAAGGCAAGGGAAGAAGACAAGTGGGAAGGGAAATTTAGGAAGGAAACAATGATGTGATAGAGCGAATGATAGCTTGACTAGATTTAACGATGCAGAAAGAAATGTATTTTACCCTCAAGGGATAAATTTGTAATGGAAATAAAGCGCTTCACTATCACAATAGAAAGATAAAATGCATACAAAGGGGGTAAAAAATAATGATGCTGAAAATAAAACTCTGAAATACGTGTAAATCATGTATTTTTTTCCCCTTTCTTCTTACGTAAACCGAAGATCTATGTCATCGCGTAATAATATAATAGGCAAGTCAAGGGGTATAATTTCAACACCATCTCAACATTGATAAGAAGAAGAAAAAAAAATAAAAGAGAAAGAACCCAAAACTTGATTAATGACACGTCTTCCCACTCAACCATCCTGTTTGGCAACTCAATGTTTTAACGAAAATATTCCCCCTTTCACATACGAAGCAAATTATTACATCGTACTATATCACATTCTATCTTCACCTTGATGTCAATGCAATCAAAAAAATGTGGAAAAGTGAAAATATATAACATCTACTTACTACTAACACCTGATTTACCTTTCAATAATCGCAGGTAAGGGAAGGGGGCTCGAGGTGTGAAAAGTTTAGGTTAGCAATGAGTGAACTAAGCATGGAAAAAATAGGAGGAAAAGTGAGGTGATGAATGAAGGAAAAACGCATTATGTGCAAACTTAATCACACCTGTAACGGGAGGCAAGTAAACTGTGCAGGGAGAGCGTGAAAGGGGACATGAGGAAGAGAGGAAGAGAGGGAGGAAGAAACAGCAATAACGAGAAAGGGAGACAAAAGAGGAAGGAAGTGCGGAGGAAATAAAATTCAAGACATAAAAATAAAGAGGGAGGGAGAGAGAGGGAAGAAAAGAGAGAAGAGGATGATGAACTGTATGAGGAAGAATGGAATTAAAGAGAGAGAGAGAGAGAGAGAGAGAGAGAGAGAGAGAGAGAGAGAGAGAGAGAGAGAGAGAGAGAGAGAGAGAGAGAGAGAGAGAGAGAGAGAGAGAGAGAGAGAGAGAGAGAGAGAGAGAGAGAGATTTATGTCTCTTACTTCCTCTTCTTTTTCTCTCAATCAGCAATCAATTCCTCGTGTGTGTTTTGCCAATAATCAGCAACCTTTCAAGTTTCATTTTCTTTTCTTTTTTTTGCTATTTCTACTGTACCTTTCGTCACTGCGCCATGTATTTTCCGTCCATTACCTGTCCAATTACCGTCCGCAGCACTTGGATCACCTGTCCATCATTTTGCACATTATGTCGTTCAATTGGCCCGTCCATCATTGATCACGTGGTATTTATATATTGGCCAACGATAGATAGTACGTACTCATTTTGTACTTACTCTCTCTCTCTCTCTCTCTCTCTCTCTCTCTCTCTCTCTCTCTCTCTCTCTCTCTCTCTCTCTCTCTCTCTCTCTCTCTCTCTCTATCTCTCTCAGCCCATCGACCACCGCAATTCCACTTTAAAGCAGTTAATTATTTTGTACTCAAGTCTCGATGCTTCCCAAGAATGGCATCTTTAGATTGTGTAACATTTCCTCATATCCGGCCGTAGAGTAATGATTGTGAAACACGCTTTTTCTTTTTCTTTTCATCATCACTAATGTATGAAACTCGACCATCCATACATGCAATACAATCATACATCTAACTACTTGTATATTTATTATATTCAAGTGCATTATAATCAATTAGATAATGAAAAACGGGGTTCGTGAGTGAATTTTATGCATCAAAGGTTTGGGATCCAGTAGCTGACACACACACACACACCACACACACACACACACACACACACACACACACACACACACACACACACACACACACACACACACACACACACACACACACACACACACACACACACACACACACCTTAGCATGACCGCAGAGTGACGTGATGTAGAGAGACAAAGCGATGTTGATCCACTCACCCTTGTTGTGTGCGTGTGCATGTGTGCGTGCGTGCGTGCGTGTGTGTGTGTGTGTGTGTGTGTGTGTGTGTGTGTGTGTGTGTGTGTGTGTGTGTGTGTGTGTGTGTGTGTGTGTGTGTGTGTGTGTGTGTGTGATCATGCTATGTTCCGTGGTTAATTTGGAGTTTTGGGATCAAAATTATTCTCATCCTGTCTTTGTGTGTCGCTTGCTCATATATTACATGTTCATATATCGGAGTTATTCCTGTTGCATTACTTATTACTACTACTACTACTACTACTACTACTACTACTACTACTACTACTACTACTACTACTACTACTACTACTACTACTACTACTATCGCTTTTCACTTGGTCTAACGAGGGAGAGAGTCCAAAGCTTAATGAAAAAAATCATTAGTTCTGCCAATGACTGTATGTGTGTGTGTGTATGTGTGTGTATGTGTGCTCTATTATTACAATGATGAGTTAGGTAAATTTCATAGCACCTGGGAACCAACACCCAATGTGACTTTAGGTATGGGAGGAGGGAAGGAATGGAGAGCTATGGGAGACAGTGTGTGGTGGGAGGGAGGGAGGGAAACATGGAAGAGGACTGGAGAAATGATATTATAGTTTGTTGCATTTGAACTAGGGAAGAGAGAGGAGTGGCAGTGGAGTTTAGGAGTTAGTTAGCAAGAGGCGTGGGAGTAAGGGAGTGAGGTGAGAGGAGAGAAAGGAAAATGATGAATGAAGAGAATAGGAAAAAGGATGAGGAATGTTGGAATAAGGAAAGTTGTGAAGTGATGAAGCGGAGAGTTGATGGAAGAGGAGGAGGAGGAGGAGGAGGAAGAGGAGCAGGAGGAGGAGGAGGAGGAGGAGGAGGAGGAGGAGGAACATCGCCCCCTACTCCCCCCCCTTTCACCATTACAAAAGCTCATAGTGTAGTTTGTTGAGACTCAAAGTGTTGCTTCCTCCTGCCAGTCACGGTACTCGGCAAGGCAAAACTTGCTTTCACGCCAAATCTCCGGTGAATTATCTGCCGAGAATGACTCCCACCTCCTCATAATGCTCGGTAAATCAAGCGAGAATGAGCCGGACGAGAGGCGTTGTGTGTGCAGCTCCGAAAATTACCCAACTAATTCCACGATTGCGCTAGTCGAGGCCCCGGGGGTTAGAGGCACTTCCCAAGTCCTTTATTTCCACGCTGATCCCAACAATTGCCAGCGACTTTCCGTGTTGACGCCGCTCTCCCACGTCACCGCCAAGTGCCGCTACCTTCCCAGGATGAACAACGATCTGGCTGGAATAAAAGTGTGTCTCTTTTCATTCCCTGTCACGTGAGGAAGGAAGGAAGGAAGGAAGGAGGAAGGGAGGGAGGAAGGGGATGATGCTCTCCTCCTCCTCCTCCTTCTCCTCCTCCTCCTCCTCCTCCTTCTCCTCCATAACCCCCTTTTCCAGGTCGCTCACCCTCGCCGCTCTTGGAAAAATGGCTGAGCTTCCTACCACTACCAAACAAGGCGCAAACTACCGCCCTATGGTAAAGTTTGGCTTCCTACACGTGCTCGAGTACCGTCCTTCCTGCAGACAAAAATCTCACGCCTCCCGGACAACGCTTTGTGCACGCATTATTTCACAAACTTTTATCGCCGGGGAAAGAAAGTTTGGACGGTACAGGCGATTTTTCCCTCTTTCCCCCTCAATCATCCGAGCAGCACGCACAGGCAGCCTCGATAATAACAGCAGAGTTTTGTGCGACGCGGTGCTTGTTACCTGTTGCCTCCTGCTAATGATCCTCCTGTGCAATGGCGTAAGTACTTCTTTCCTTTCCTCAGAGTACTTGTGATTATTTCTTCTTTTCCTGCTCCTGCTCCTTCTCCTCCTCCTCCTCCTTCCTGTCTCCCGCTGAAGGTACTACTGTAACTGTTCCGTTAGAGTGTATTATTTATATTTCAATTGGTTTGTATTGTGGTGTTTTTCATTAACTTGTCACCAATACACACACACACAGGGTCATACATTAACCATTAAGATAATATACACATTTCGGTGCATACTTTTAGTTATAAAGAAGACTACCAACATTTATATAAATAAGTCAAACACACACCCACACCCACACACACACACACACACACACACACACAAAACACAACACGAGATGTATAGCGAAGCAATAAATCGTCTCTTTCCTCCCTTTTATCAGGTCTCGCTAAGCGCCACTCGTTTACAGACTCATTTCTCAATAGCCACGTATCGTATTCAGATTCCGCCGGCGACTCCCATGCGGCATTGGGATCGCCGGTGTGTTTTTCTTTCCTCGACTGGAGAAAAACACATTAGAGGGGACACGCGAGGACCCATCGACCTGTGTTAATGACCCGCAGAGGCCCCAGACCAACACGCCGATATCGGGTCCATACTTCAGGTCTTCGTGATGGTCTCCCTCTTTACATTCATTTGCCAAGTACCTCACGCGATTCCAATCCACTAGTTCGCCCCTCCCCCACCCACCCCGCCCCCTCAAGCCCTTTGCGGTGGTGGGGCAGTGAACAGCAACACAAGAGGGAATGGGAGGAGAGGGTGATGTAGCGGTCAATGGCTTAGCGTGAGTGGCACTTGTCGGGGGAGGGAGTGCGAGGGTTGTGTGTGTGTGTGTGTGTGTGTGTGTGTGTGTGTGTGTGTGTGTGTGTGTGTGTGTGTGTGTGTGTGTGTGTGTGTGTGTGTGGTGTGTGTGTGTGTGTGTGTGTGTGTGTGTGTGTGTGTGTGTGTGTGTGTGTGTGTGTGTGTGTGTGTGTGTGTGTGTGTGTGTGTGGTGTGTGTGTGTGTGTGTGTGTGTGTGTGGTGTGTGTGTGTGTGTGTGTGTGTGTGTGTGTGTGTGTGTGTGTGTGTGTGTGTGTGTGTGTGTGTGTGTGTGTGTGTGGTGTGTGTGTGTGTGTGTGTGTGTGTGTGTGTGTGTGTGTGTGTGTGTGTGTGTGTGTGTGTGTGTGTGGTGTGTGTGTGTGTGTGTGTGTGTGTGTGTGTGTGTGTGGTGTGTGTGTGTGTGTGTGTGGTGTGTGTGTGTGTGTGTGTGTGTGTGTGTGTGTGTGTGTGTGTGTGTGTGTGTGTGTGTGTGTGTGTGGTGTGTGTGTGTGTGTGGTGTGTGTGTGTGTGTGTGTGTGTGTGTGTGTGTGTGTGTGTGTGTGTGTGTGTGTGTGTGTGTGTGTGTGTGTGTGGTGTGTGTGTGTGTGTGTGTGTGTGTGTGTGTGTGTGTGTGTGTGTGTGTTGTGTGTGTGTGTGTGTGTGTGTGTGTGTGTGTGTGTGTGTGTGTGTGTGTGTGTGTGTGTGTGTGTGTGTGTGTGTGTGTGTGTGTGTGTGTGTGTGTGTGTTGTGTGTGTGTGTGTGTGTGTGTGTGTGTGTGTGTGTGTGTGGTGTGTGTGTGTGTGTGTGTGTGTGTGTGTGTGTGTGTGTGTGTGTGTGTGTGTGTGTGTGTGTGTGTGTGTGGTGTGTGTGTGTGTGTGTGTGTGTGTGTGTGTGTGTGTGTGTGTGTGTGTGTGTGTGGTGTGTGTGTGTGTGTGTGTGTGTGTGTGTGTGTGTGTGTGTGTGTGTGTGTGTGGTGTGTGTGTGTGTGTGTGTGTGTGTGTGTGTGTGTGTGTGTGTGTGTGTGTGTGTGTGTGTGTCCCGTTCGCTTGCTATCGGTGAGTCTCGGCGTCATTTGCGAAGGTGATGTTGAGTGGAGGTTGTGTGTTTGAATCTGTTTGAGTGATGAGTTGATACATGATAATTATTGGTTCTGTGAGTCATAGAAGTAATGTTCTTGTCTCCTTTAATCTGTGTCAGGCTCTCTGGTGCAGTTTTTCAGGTTCTTTTGTGAAACCGATTTTGTATTTATTCAGTCTTCTGTTTCTTCAGGTTCTTGTTGGGCGGTTCTGCAACTCCGTCGTCAATCAAGTGGTTCCAGGAGGCTGGCTGCGGCGCCCCTCCCCATCATCACCACCACCACCACCACCACCTCGCACACACCAACTGTCACACAGGCTAATCAGCTCCCAAACACCCCCTCCCTCCCCTCACCTCACCTCAGCTAGCGTCCCCTCTCATCTCTGCCTCATAAACCCCGTTCAGCAAGCGCGACGATGCTAACGACTCCAGGCTGCCGGGCACACCTTCCACTGCGTCAGGTTAGCGGGAACGCCAGCCAATGAAGTATTCCCAATTAAGAAACACCTGTTCGACGCTACACGTTTCGCCGAGGCAAGCGAGGCGTGGGCAAGGCGACCTCCATCACGTCCAGCTTCACTCTGATAATTCAAGGCGGACGTAGTAACAAGTTTCTTAAGCATCCTGGACCAAAATTTAAACTTGACACCCATGAAATTTGCAGTGAGGTATAACGTTTATGTCTCAATAAATATCTCATTAGAACTTTATTCTATCAGATTGTGTGGCGCTTAAGGAATTATTTCACAAAACAGGTCGCCTTCCTGCTCCTGGATTACTAACACCAACGCCTCTCCTTATGTTACCATGTTAAGGACTTCGCAAAAATTAACAATGTTTGGTGTAACTAAAGAACGGAATACATACAAAAACATAGGTAGATAAATTAGTATATCAATCATAAATAATTAAATTGAATTAAATCATATATATATATATATATATATATATATATATATATATATATATATATATATATATATATATATATATCGAACCGCGATTTCTTATGTCTTGAAATATATTTAAACAAACGTATAATATTCTGCTTTTTACGTCGGTCCGGCATGAAAGGCGAGGCTGCAGGACGACCGGTGATTGCTGGGAAGCTGTGAAAACAATGCAATTATGATCTTAATCGTTGTAATTTGCTAAGAGCAATGGACGATGTGGTAAGCGGGGGAGGGACGAGGCAGGCAAGGCTTGAACAGTGCTTGTGTGTGTGTGTGTGTGTGTGTGTGTGTGTGTGTGTGTGTGTGTGTGTGTGTGTGTGTGTGTGTGTGTGTGTGTGTGTGTGTGTGTGTGTGTATGTGTGTGTGTGTGTTTGTGCGCAAGTGCACCGAAGTAAATACATGACACAGACATACACACACACACACACACACACACATACACAAACACACACAAACACACATACATCTCCGCTTGAACTAATACACGATTCCACTGTGACGAAGCGACCTTGGGATGACGCTATCAAGGGGAGTGGGAGGAAGGGGAAATGGGGAGGGGGAAAGTGGAAGGAAATGGAGGGGAAGGGAGGGAGGGAAGGAGGGGAGGGAAACAGGGGACAATTTTGGTACACCTCAGGCGATATATCCTGCTGCATATAACCACCAAAATATGCACATTAACGAAGCAGTGTGTGTGTGTGTGTGTGTGTGTGTGTGTGTGTGTGTGTGTGTGTGTGTGTGTGTGTGTGTGTGTGAAACTTCACTAAATACTATGAATGTATGCATTTTGCGAGTTCTCTTTCTCATTCTCTTTTTTTTCTCTCTCTCTTTCTCTCTCTCTCTCTCTCTCTCTCTCTCTCTCTCTCTCTCTCTCTCTCTCTCTCTCTCTCTCTACACCTCCTTACACACACACATACACACACACACACACACACACACACACACACACACACACACACACACACACACACACACACACACACACACAGGAGCCTCCTTAGATCAGGCGCGTGGTGCTTGAAATCAGTTGATTGGCTGTGTGCATCAGTGGGAATTCGCTCAGCCAATCAGCGAGTGCCATGAGCTGTCCTGCTGATTACGATTTACCTTTCCGAACGCTGGCGGGCGCTGATGAGGCCGTCAGCCCACCTGAGGGACGGCCGCCAGGTGCGCCTCACAGGGACGAATGCCAGAAATTCCCCCCAAGAACACAACTTTATCCCGTGGGCAGCAGCGTGTGTGTGACGGAGGCTATGGCGGTGTCTCAGCGGGAAGAAGAATTTCAGTTAAGGAAAATTGTATGTTTTAGATGAGATCGTGTCGAAATAATGTTGTCAGAATGTACTGAAATCTATGTTCTAATGCTTTGACCATTTATGTTGTGAAATAAGTCAACTATTTACATTTGAATAGTGTTAAAAAGAAATATTTAAAGCTGTATACCATATTTTTTTGTCTTCAGTCTTCAGCAAAACACAAACGAGCATGAAGTGTGAGACTCGACTTTGTGTTGATAATATTTTCTATGATTCCATTTTTAAAAGCTGAATAAAAGTCAATTACAAATAGAGAAAACAAAGTCGAGGTTCTACAATGCCTTGAGGTTCTTCAGACTTCCAGTATGAAGTCAAAGAGCACCAACACACAACCACAACTGACCTCACTGCAGCCAAAATAGAAAATAATAAAATAAAAAAACATAATAACAATAAGCAACGAACAACGATAACTCATCCTTACCAAAAAAAAAAACCAGCTATATATATTTACACATTATCACCCTCGCTAAGGACCATCCCAGCGCCCTTCTCAATAACCCGGCGTGGCACAATTACAATCGTCCGCAGGTAATACCAATAGATTACACATTGATTGCCCCGTGTCCCCGATGAGGTGAAAATAGAGGTGGGTGGAAGGCAGAGGTGGTGATTACAGGGCTGGTGCTACTTGGGACAGGTGGAGACTGGTGACAGGTGAGGACAAACCAGATATACGGTAAAAAATAAAAAATAATCTACTTATACTGCAGGAGTAGGTAGCCAAACACCTGCCACTACAGCTGCACAATTATTCATGCAGCTGAGGGGACGCTGCACGCTAATCATTGACCTTTCTCGTGTTCTCTGTGACCGTTTGCTTTTCGTGTTTCAGCAATGCAAGAAAGAAGTTCAGTCTACTGTATATAGAAATGATCGGTATTATACACACTATTACAAGCAGGTCATGCATACAAGGCATCGAAGACTCTAACTTCACTAACTAGGAAGGGGACAAATGCATCCTCAAACCAGTCCACTTTTCAGGTGATAATAACTCCTACGATTCCCTTTCTATTAACTTTCCTACATATGAAGCCTCGGATTTAATTTCCTATCTGGGACACACTATCTCCCTTCTAAGTCTTACCTTCCTTTCATCACCGAGACTCAGGTTAGTTCTCTGAGGTCACCAACAACAGTTCTTAAAATTTGTTAGTCTTCAAACCACCAACAACCCATTTTGTCGTTCTCTCAGTGCCACACAACGGTTTTTCTCATAGCATTTACTTAACTGACTCTTTCTATATAACTAAAAAATTCTTGAACTTCTAAATTAACCATCTGGACTATAAATTTCTTACTTCAACGTGTGTAAAATAAGCTTTATTAAACTACAGGTTCAGTATCGCCCTCATGTTAATTTTTTAACCTTCCTCCTAGAAGCTCGGGAGGGAGTGCAGATTTCCAGGTATGCGAGAGCTTCCTCCACTTAACACTTCTACACACGGTACAATCAGACTACATAATAGTCTTGATAATTTCTCGCCTTCATAAGATTGTCTTCATTTTCTCACAGTCCCACGTAATAGATATCATTAATCTTGTCATTTTCTACTGCTAATTTCATGGCTAATGATCTGAAATGACAGTGAAATCCTTTTTACCTCACGCAGATCTGTTGCATGATTTTTTTGTAGTGAATTTCGTTTCTCTTCTATCCAACTTACTAATGCAAGATTCAAACAGTATCTTCACTTTTTCATTCTCTTTAATGGTGGTCTCTGGATATTTTAACTTCCTCTATTTTAATATTTTTCTACAACTTTGGTTCTTTTTAATGAGGGCGAATCACGACACTTGGGGGAGCTACACTTCATCAATTCTTTTTTGGTACTCGTACTTAATACAAGAGACCTGCTATTAGATTTTTTTTATAATAATATGTCAAGGAATTTTTCTATATTCTTTTTCAGTTTCTTTCACAAAATATTACACATCCTTTTTCATTTTATATCATTAAGTTTAATTTTATATGACGTAAATCTTTTTGTCTTCGGTTACGTGGTCTTTCTATCAGTCATTGTGGTAGATTGTCAGTCCTTCCCCTCAAATCTACCACCTTCCTCCCCTCAAACCTACCACCTCCCTCCCCTCAAACCCCTCGCCAACCCCACTAAATCACTACTGCCAGTCACGTCCAGAACCAACACTTACCTTCCTTCCCTTTCTCAAGTGACATTTCCTCTTCCCTGCAATTTCTCCTTTCCCTCTACATCCCCTCCACCCACAATACATTCTCCTTCTCCTTGTCCCTCATTCTTGTCATCGTCTCTCTCTCTCTCTCTCTCTCTCTCTCTCTCTCTCTCTCTCTCTCTCTCTCTCTCTCTCTCTCTCTCTCTCTCTCTCTCTCTCTCTCTCTCTCTCAATTAACTTATTAAATGTATTGCTACTGGAACTAATGCATATAATATTAAGAATTGCAATACATGAATTCACACAGTGGATTGCCCTGCAGTATTATATTATTTTCTTATAATGCAAAAGAGAAAGAAAAACTCGTACTGTCATGGTAGCTATTATGCATGTGAAGGTTGGGAAAAAAGGAAAAGTAGATGTAGTAGTAGTGGTGGTAGTAGTAGTAGTAGTAGTAGTAGTAGTAGTAGTAGTAGTAGTAGTAGTAGTAGTAGTAGTAGTAGTAATAAAAAAAGAATAATAAGAATGATACAAATTAGTAACAAGAAAAACAAAATTCGTGTTTTTACTGGATACTCAACATTTGCCTTGCCTTTATTTCCCTTTCCTTCTTCCTCCCTTTCATCCCTTCCTTCCTCCCCAAAACTCCACCAAGCCAAGCCAAGCCAAGCCAAGCCAAGCCAAGCCCTGACAACCTCCCTCTGAACAGTATCATTCACTCACCTTTACTCCCCTTCATCACACGCTCACCACCACACTAATGACCACATCCTCACGCTAACTACCCTGATCCCCTCCCCCAATCCCCACACACAACGTATTTAAGTCATCCACACTCCCCCACCGCCACACAATCCCTTTAATAAAAAGAAATAGCTCTAATTATACATCTAAGAGCGTGGACGTGTTGAAATTTTACAAACGAAAAAGTTAAACAACAATGGCTTCTCCCTCTCTCCCTTCCTTCATTAAGAGTGTAATTATAACACTTATGGGGCCGAGTTTAGCTTTTTTCTTCGTTCTTGGCGGATAATTTGCCCTGTCGTCGCCTTAATTAGTAGCGCCGTTGTCCTGAGGCGGTAATTACGTATATTTGCCAGGCACGCCATTAAGGGAAAGGGCGGGGAGGATGATGGGTAATTAAAGAGGAAAGGAAGGAGGGATGGACACAAGTATTTCGTGGTTCCTTCCTTCCTCCAGCTTAGTCATCCTTAAATTCACTCTTCA
>JAPQNM010000016.1:7983082-7990582 GCA_029783475.1 Metacarcinus magister
CCTCTCTTCATTACTACTTCTTTCTATACCTTCATTTCCTCTCCTTTTACTCTTCCTATCTTGTCTCTCCTCACCGCCCATCCTGTCTCTCCGTCCACAATACTCCTAGAACCACTGCAGCTAAGTTACTCCTCCGCCTCCTCCTCTTCTCCTCCTCCTCCTCCTCCCTCCTCTCAAACACGCCGTAAAACTGAGCACTGTAACGTTGACCAAATAAAGAAAACAAAGAATTGCCTCATATGAGTCAGATGTTTGATGTTTTCCCATAAGTAATCACAACTATGAGGAGGAGGAAGATGAGGAAGAGGAGGAGGAGGAGGAGGAGGAGGAGGAAGAAAATTTTGTAAAGGAAGGAAGGCAAGCATGAGACCGTAAAATGAGTGTAAAAATTAAAATAATGCAAGTGGAACGTAGAAAAAAAGAAATAGATGAATAAGAATGAGGAAAAAAAAACAAACCAAGATATAATGTTAATAATCAAGTCTAGGAAAATGCAAGGAAAATATTTGAAAATCAGCAATAAACAGAGGCAATAAAACACGAGATAATGAAAGGAAAATGATACAGGGAACTAAATCCATCCATCAAGGAGGTAGATAGACAGACAGACAATTTTGATATACATTGTTACCCATTCATTTTATTCATGACTATATCCTCCAACTACACAACATACATGCATGACGGGGCAGGGGAAGGGGAAGGGGAAGGGGAAGGGGAAGGGGAAGGGGAGCAGGAACAGGATGAGGGTAAAGATGAAAGAAAAGAATAGGAGGAAGAAGAGAGGAAGAGAGAACGAAAAGAAAAAGAGTGAAAACCAGAGATAATCGCGTGTTGGGTGTGCGTGACTTCGTGTGAGTGTTATTCCGGTGACACACACACACACACACACACACACACACACACACACACACACACACACACACACACACACACACACACACACACACACACACACACACACACCATCTGGCGGGCTAAAAGTAAAGATTTAGTGAGTGTCATTAGGGTGACAGTTGGCCATCAGACATTTCATGGTCTCTCACCCTACGCAGCCTCCTGAAGCCCGAGGGTGAGGTAAGGAAAGGAGAGGGATTGGAGGGAAGTAGAGAGGGAGGGGAGTGACTCAGAGGGGAAGGAGAGGGATGGAAAGGGAAGGAAGAGGGTCAGAAGGAAGGGGATAGGATTGAACAGCAAGGAGGTGGTGTAGGAAGGGGAAAAGAGGAGAGAGGAGATGAAGGAAGGGAAAGAGTGTATGTGAAGGGAGGGGAAGGGTGAAAGGACAGGAAAAGGATACAAGAACAAACAAACAAATAGGATAGAAGAGCATTATAAAAGGGTCAGAACCTTTCTCGTATTACGTCAGGAAAGGGAAAGAAAAAAAAAAGGCTAAAAGCTCGATGGAAATAGGGGGGAAAAAAAACTCGTAAATGTAATGGAAGTAAACGAAACATTAAGAAAAAAAATAACAATAGTAATAAAGTAACACATAAGTATAAGAAGAGGAAGAAGACAAGGACAAAACGTGATAATAGTGAAACAAGAGAACTTAACTGAACCTATTTCCTCTTACTCTTTCTTCTTCATAGGGAATAACATAATAAACTACAAAAGAAAAAGAAAAGTATCAATAAATAATAAAAAACAATAGAATGAACTGGTCAGAGGAAGAGGAGGTGAAGAGGTGTTGTCGGTAAGGTAAAGGAGGCGTAGAGGAGTGTATCAAAGGAGTAAAAGTCAGTCGAGTGTAAGCAAGGGACGAGCCAGGGTCACCATCTGTTAAGGGAGAGGGTGTGGCCCAAACTGACCACTGGGCCAAGGTCAATTCTCCCTCTTCCCCCTTCTCCCCTCATACGGTCCCCAGCACGATATAATCACCAAGGCCTCCACTCCCCCTAACATCCCCCCTATCCCCCACCACCACCCACCAAAGGCCTCCCCAAAATGACTGATATTTTACCTGTGTGTGTCTGTAATTAAAGTGGGTCGTGTGTGTGGTTTAATTTGGGGGGCCAGGTAACGTTCCATAGCCTCACCTGTACTTAAGACTCAAACGTGTGTCTTATATATAGTATATCTCTCTTTCTCTCTCTCTATTTTCCGAGGGAGTAGAGGGAAAGGTATTTTTCCGGGGAAAGTTAAAAGAAAGAAAATACACAGGACCTCCCCCACCACGGAGAAATTATATGACAGGAAACCAAAAATGTGTTAGTGAAAATTTGTACAAGAGTAAATTAGAAACCAACGACTGGAAATGACTGAAGGTTTTTGGTGTTATCATTTTTCATAACGCAATGATTTGAACTTTTCTAACTCAAGTATAAACTTTTGTTCATTACCTTCAAGTTACCCAATCACCTAACATTCAATTTTCATTTAATTACAAAATACATTTAATTTCAACTGCAATACCAACATGTAATTTTCAGATCTTCTCATTTACATTTTAACGAGATTTCCAAACGATTAAAATGCACCACAAAATAAAACGAAAAACCATTCTAAACCAGCAGCTTAACGCATATCAGACGGATGAGAAGTGACCAGGGAGGAGGAGGAGGAGGAGGAGGAGGAGGAGGAGGAGGAGGAGGAGGAGGAGGAGGAGGAGGAGGAGGAGGAGGAGGAGGAGGAGGAGGCAGAAGGGCAGCACACAGGTGAACCAACCCTTATTTCACCCTTAGCCACCCTTCACCTGGCCTCAAATCCTACCACCACCACCACCACCACCACCACCACCACCACCACACCATCGGTCAAAAACACACCTTCATCCCAGCAAAACACATTGGAATCTAACCCACATAACACTTAACGCAAACCTCCATTACCTACCTCGTCGAAACAAAAATCTGGCCACCGGGTTCCCTACCACTCCGTCGAATCGCACAGCCTCAGAAATGACAGGGAAAGCCTCGAGCGGTCAAGAGTTATACAGGAATTACTATTAAAATTCCTACCTTCGCCATAAATCCCCAAATTTGTCACCCGTGGCTAGGAAGTCTCAAGAACCTAGTACTTTCTGAGTCCTTGGTTACGGCCGTGTAATATAATAACACCTAATTGTGACGTGTAAAGGTAAATAATGAATTGGTGTATCTTACAGCTGTTGGGGTGGTCATTCGGATCCTAAACCTGCATTGCGTTGCGGTAAATTAAATAAAAGAATACAAAGGCGAGAAAAGGATGAATAAACAGCAGTAGACTAGTTGGCTTTTATGAGGACTAACTAACTGTTTTGCTTCCTATGATGATGCATGATGAACAGAGAGAGAATGTAGGTGATAGCAGAGTGGTATTGGTATTAGTATTATTATTATTATTAGTAGTAAGAAATGTAATGAAAATAAAACCAAATTATCTCTCTCTCTCACGCCAGGGACAAAGAGGAGGCAGGATCAAAGACTGAGATGTACACAGGTGGGAAGGACAGGAACACTTAAGTGGAACGAAGAAGAAAAAACATTTAAACCACATGTTCTGCAATCACGAGAGAGCGAGAGAGAGAGAGAGAGAGAGAGAGAGAGAGAGAGAGAGAGAGAGAGAGAGAGAGAGAGAGAGAGAGAGAGAGAGAGAGAGAGAGAGAGAGAGAGAGAGAGAGAGAGAGAGAGAGAGAGAGAGAGAGAGAGAGAGAGAGAGAGAGAGAGAGAGAGAGAGATAATGAATAAAGACGAAAAAGTAAGGAAAGAGTAGCTAACGGAAAACCAAGAGGAGGAGGAGGAAGGAAAACGAGAGAAGAGACGAGTATAAAAATTAACAGGAAAAAAGCCAGAAGGAGGAGGAGGTTGAGGAAGAAGAGGAGAGAAGGAGAACATGAACAAGGACATGAAGGAAGAGGAGGAAGAGGAGGAGGTGGAGGAGGAGGAGGAGAAACACAAAAGATAAGGAGCACGAACTTACAAAAATAGATAGAAGCAGCAGGAAGGAGGAACTAAAGGAGAATAGGAAGGAAATAAAAAAAAGAAAAGAAAGGGAGACAAGAAGCAGAAAAAGAAGAAGAAAGAGAAGAGAAAGACGGACGGGTGAAGAAGAGAAAGGGCGAACGAAGAAGAGGAAGACTGAAGGCTGAAACAAAGAGGAGAGGCAGGAGGAGTCTTCAAGATGTCAGAGGAAACATTCGGGAGGACAGATTCTTTACCTGTGTTCAGTGAGCCAGGTGTGGAGGCTCTCGCTGGTCTACTCCCCCCCCCCTTCTCCTCCTCCTCCTCCTCCTCCTCTTCCCCTTCTTCCCCTCCTCCCCTTCCTCCGCCCCGCCTCAGTCCTCCAGCAGCGCGTAACTTCACAAGAGGCTCCGGCGCTCTTCTCTTCGTATGGTTCTAGTGAGACTCTTTATGTTGATAAAGTTCAAGAGTTCACGGGTTCACGAATCTGTGTTCGAAT
Source organism: Metacarcinus magister (assembly GCA_029783475.1). Taxonomy (NCBI): domain Eukaryota; kingdom Metazoa; phylum Arthropoda; class Malacostraca; order Decapoda; family Cancridae; genus Metacarcinus; species Metacarcinus magister. Next base: position 7,987,460 of record JAPQNM010000016.1, read on the forward strand.
ATTTAAGACACTAGTTGAATTCTTCTTCTTCTTCTTCTTCTTTCTGCTCCTTCTGCTCCTCCTCCTCCTCCTCCTCCTCCTCCTCCTTCTTTTTGTTCGTTTTCTACATTTTTTATTTTTTTCTTCCCTGTGACTGTTGCATTAACTGTCTTTTTCTTTTTTTTGTTTGGGATCTATTTTATTTGTTTTCATTATCATTATTTTTTCTTTTATGGTGATCTCTCTCTCTCTCTCTCTCTCTCTCTCTCTCTCTCTCTCTCTCTCTCTCTCTCTCTCTCTCTCTCTCTCTCTCTCTCTCTCATTTAAGCAACACAACCCTAGTCTATTATCTCCTACTTTTTTGTTTTCATTTCTTTAATCAACTGATCATGAAATTATCTGTCATTTGTCACCGGCTAATGCAAGGCAAGGCAGTGTGTGTGTGTGTTGTAATTTCTGAACGCGGCACCAACTCAAAACCAGTTCCATGTTGATACCAAAGTCAATTACGTCGCGATGGTAAAGTAGTGTCATTTAGGCCAGTTTTTATGCATCTGGAAAAAGTGTGGAGCTAAATTATTAACCCTGACTATTGTTTTCGTTAATTGTAAACAAGAAAAAATGGTAAAACTTCTCCCTTTGGTGTCTCCCTCTCTCCCTCTCCCTCTCTCTCTCTCTCTCTCTCTCTCTCTCTCTCTCTCTCTCTCTCTCTCTCTCTCTCTCTCTCTGTTTTCATAATCCCCTCACCACCCCAACAGGACCCAACAGGCCGCCCTGATGACCCCTTATTGTGATTTTGAGGACCGAGAAAACAAAAATGGACGAACCGTAGAATCTCATCGGACCGACATCAACATTCACCGAAGCCAGCCAACCAGCGTCTCTCTCTCTCTCTCTCTCTGTCTCTCTTTCTCTCTCTCTCTCTCTCTCTCTCTCTCTCTCTCTCTCTCTCTCTCTCTCTCTCTCTCTCTCTCTCTCTCTCTCTCTCTCGTTGTTATCCTAATTGTCACCAGTTTCTTATTTTATCTTCCATGTATCTGAGACTAATTGGTGTGTGTGTGTGTGTGTGTGTGTGTGTGTGTGTGTGTGTGTGTGTGTGTGTGTGTGTGTGTGTGTGTGTGTGTGTGTGTGTGTGTGTGTGTGTGTGTGTGTGTGTGTGTGTGTGTGTGTGTGTGTGTGTGTGTGTGTGTGTGTGTGTGTGTGAATGCCTAAATTACCTGACGAAAATCACTTCTACAGACTTCCCATCATTAAGTAGACAAGAATCGTTCCTGAAAGTCTTACCTCCTAACCCCCCCCCTTCCCCCCCTACTCCACATACACACACACACACACACACACACACACACACACACACACACACACACATACACACACACACAATCCTACTCGTCCCATCATTACCCAGCACCCACCACCACCACTACAGTCTCCCAGCCAATGAGAACTGCCTGCTGTGACCCTCCGCCCGCTGTGATTGGCCCGCTGGTTCTCACGCTGCCTTGCCTCGACACAGTAACGATCTCAACCCCGAAGAGAGCGAGATAAAAGGGGAAGGAACACATGTTTCTTCAACCATAACCGTCACCTGCCGCCCTCTGTACAGCCGTCCCTCTCTTGGCCAGATTTCGAGTTTCAGCTATTAATTACCGCGGCTGTGGGCCTCCTGTGGGCTGAGTCTATGCCTTTATCTGTACCCACTGAGGCAGACATAGCAGCCACCATCACTCACAGCGCCGCTAGTCCCTGACACACCCACACCCAAGACACCCAATGGAGTAATGTAGAAAAACCTCATTAGTTACCCTTCTGCTATCCATAAGAGGTGAATGTTAAGTTATGTTCGAGTCTATATATGAAGAAATACATGATGGAGGGTTAAGAAATGTTGTGGGTGACGGCGAGGGTGGGGACAGGGAGGCGTGGCAAGAGTCTGGCATTCCCTGGTCGGCCCCACAGGGTGATCAAAGGGTCGGGCCCCAGAACCTACCCTTGGCCGATGTCTTTGTCGTGATTGTTAATGGACTCAGATTATGAACAGGCTAATTCCCGATGTAGAGGCCGACCGCTGGGAAGGAGGAGGAGAAGGGAGAGGGGAATGGAGGGAGGGAGGGAGGGAAGGGAAATGGGGAAGAGAAGAAAGAAAAGACTAATTTATATAATGGCCACAAGGAAAAATGGTTGCGTTACTTCGCCTTTGTCACGTTTTCTTTCTCCTGTTCCTCTTTTGATTCTCTCACTAGTGTCTCAAGTCCACTCTCCTTTCTCTCCGTCCACTCATTGCTCCACCCGGCAACTCCCAATCTCCTCCTCCACCTCCTCACCCTCTCACCCCTCCCTTCAATCCTACGTATCCACACACACATATATACACACACACACACGCACACATACACACAGAGACAGACATAAAAAGAGGAATCCATAATGAGCGCCGGTGGGCCGTGGGAGATGTATGATGCTGCTAATTGTTACAAAGGAAAAAAGTGCCTTGAATGGTGTGTTGAATTATGTATGAGGCGAGTGTTTGCCCCCAAGCGTGGTGCAGTTCAGGGTTGTCAAGATGTCGACCACTCACTATACTCACTCACTATACTCATTCGAACGCCGCGGACTGAATGGGCAAAGAGGAACCAAAAGAAAGAAAGAAAGAAAAGAAAGAAGAGAAAGAAAGGTAGAGTAGAAAGAATTGGGGTAAAAGGAAATAAAAAAAAAAGATTGGTTTGGTAAAGGATGATAAGAAAATGAAGAATGATTGCAGCATATATTGGTATTAATAAACACATACACACACACATACACACATACACACGCACACACACACACACACACACACACACATGGTCGGTCGGTCGGTCGTCATATACAAATGAGCGAGAATAGTTCCAATTACCTGATACTTCCTCCCATTTTACCTCTGTTCAGAACCTGCTTTCCCTTCATCCTCTCTACTCTTCCTCCGCTTCCTTTTGGCTGCACATTTAAGTCTCATTTCCTCCTCCTCCTCCTCCTTCTCCTTCATCCGTATTCACTTCTCCTCCCACTCACCTTTCTTCCCTCTTTCTCATCCCTTCCTACCTGTAATCCCTCCCACTTCCCTCCTTCGTCCCTCCCTGTCCACTTCTTCCTTGGTCAAAATCTTTT
>JAPQNM010000016.1:7998082-8028082 GCA_029783475.1 Metacarcinus magister
TAAGGAAGACTATGTTAACTCATTCAACAAGATTTACAACATTCATATAGCATCAAATCTTAAGCCGCATTAACTTATTCCACATTGCTTGACTAAAAGATCACATTTAATTAACTATATTAGCCTCCCTCAACTATCTATCTGTGTGAAATACGTCTCTAGATGAATACTTAGAAGCCTGACATACATTTCTTATTAGTTTGGGTGTATGCTTTATCAGGCAATGTAAGTATGGCTGTATTTTCATTGTGTTTGTGATTCAAGAGATTTCAATGCAAGACAAATAATAGATAGTAATCCAAACTTAACGGATTCTTAGTTTTTGTATTACTATTATCCAAATCACACCATTATTATTATTTTTATATTATTACTACTATCATTATTAACATTATAGTTTAGGAAGCAAGTAAAATAACCCAAAGTCGACCACCAAGGCGACCACGAGAAAAAAATCTGGTAAAAGAAGGATTTTATTTTAGCTTGAAGAGGAGGAGGAGGATAGGGAGGAAGAGGAGGAGGAGGAGGAGGAGGAGGAGGAGGGAGGGAGGAGGAGGAGAGGAGGAGGAGGAGGAGGGAGGGAGGAGGAGTGGTGTCACCCGATCAACTTAATCCCTGTTTAAGTCCAAATTAAGCTCTAGTCTAAGCCTTCCCTGGCCTGTGTATCTGCAATGGTAAGACTGGAGTCACGCAAGGCTCAGAGGATCACCCTTCCCCCTGCTCTCCTTTCCTCTCACTCTCTCTTCTCTCTCTCACTCCACGTCTCCTCTCATTCCTCGTCTTTCCTTCCTTCTACGTACCCTTCCTTAACATCTATTCCAGTAATTCTGAAATAAATACTTGTTTTAACCCAAATACTTCCAAAACACGATATTTTTTTAGTCTCCCTTCGTTATTCATCCATGTAAATGCAACAGAAAACGTGTGAATTTCAACGCCACGGTAAAAAGAAACGGAGAGGAAAGCGTGAAGGAAGGATAAGGGAGATACGAGAAAGGGGAGAGAGAGGGAGGGAGAGGGAGGGAGAGGGAGGGAGGGAGAGGAGAGGGAGGTGGATGAGGTAAGTAAGGCACAGGAAGGAGAAATAGCGTGTAGGTGGGAAGAGGAGGAGGATGAGTAGGAGAAAAGAAGGATAAGGTGAGGGTGAGATTTTTACTGTGCTAAATCTTCTCGCTCTGTCGCCTGTCTAGTGTCCCCAAAAACCTCGACGACTCACCTTACACACCACGACCTGCTTTTCCCCTTTCCTACTGCTTCATCTTATACCACTGTCCCTCCCTCGCTCCTCCTAGTGCTAAGGGTCGCTTCCTCTCCTCCTGTTACTCCTACCACATACAACCCTCACTGCAGTTTGCTACCCCTCTACACACCCTTTTTTAATCCTGCTTTTCCTCCTCCTCCTAGGCAAATTGTGTCCTTTATTTTTAGCATTTATTATTTTTAGAGGTATCGTGTTGCTGTATTTTCATGATTTTTTTTGTATTATCTAATTTTTCTTTCCTAAGGTTGTTTAGTTTGCGTATTTTTCTGGTTTGTTTTGTGTCATGTTGCTTTATTATTTATATTTACTACTTGTCCAATGATGGTCTTTCTCTCTATCTCTCTATCTCTCTACCTATCTATTGATCTATCTCTCTATCTATCTATCTATCTATTCATCTGTTCTTTCTTTCTCTCTGTTCTATCTCTCCCAATGTTCTTTCTCCTTACTTTATCCAAACCACTGCTACTTTCCGGTCATCCTTTCTCTTCATCATAATACCCTTCCCCCGCCCCCCTTGGCCCGAACCTCTGCCGCCCATCCCTACCGCCGCCCCGCGTATTGAGCTGCAGCGTGGGAAAGGTCTTGGCGAGGTGGGGCGGGGCGGCCGTCGTCTGAGGTGCCTCCGACAGGGCGGAAACTGGCCCTCCCATTGAGAATAAAATCTCTTCAGTCTTTTTTCCCTCTCGATAACACCGGTTTAATGATTGATCAGGTAGGGGTTTCCGGCGGGTCAGTAGAGAAGGGCTGAAGGGACGGAGGGAAGGGGGAGGGATGGAAGGCTGGTGAAGGGAGGGAGGGGCACGACCACTCCCGCGGCGGCATCAAAGAGGGGTAAGGGCAAGCCCACCCCGCCAGTGATGAAGGAGTTGCTCAATAAAGAAGTTTCATCTTCAACGATGTTCTGTCAACAGTGACTCAAAGTGTGCATCGAAAAGATATAAAAAATCGGATAGAAGGGCGAGATCCTGTTTGTAAAATGATCCTCTTGTGCCCACTTCCACAGCCTCTGTCTCGGGCAATGAGAAGCAGCCACACACGGAACCTGAATGCACACCCTTCTGAAATAATATTGTACTTAAATAATATTCCCACGTATACAGACTAGAGGGTTTCATAAGTATACATTTGTTCTGATCTTAAAAGAAGCCGCGTCCCTTGCAACGTTAGGTAATCATGTTAATAATATTTTCCTGTTACCCTTCACAGCTAACCTAATTATGTGCTGTCTCGCCTCCACTCCAGTGCATTAGTGTTGGCGCCGCCAGGATCAGCCCAACAGGCGTCTACAAGCGTCCAATGTCACATTATCTAAGTCTGCGAGTCTCATGCTATTCCTCACGACGACCATTACGAGGACCGTCAACATTCAGTGTCAACGACCCGCCTGGCGACACCTGAGCTGCGGCGAGCGGCAGTCAGACCCTTGTTGGCTTCCCTGACTCCTGGCGAGGGACATTCACGGACAACAACAACGTTAATATTGTCCATTAAGAATACAATGAAAAGCAACACAAGCTATGGTAATCATTTTCGATTCCGTACTTATTGAATTTACATTTAACAATCAAAGTTTTCTTGTTGAAAGTAACAAATAAGACATCACAGAGAGTACATCCTTAACACACAAAGCATGTAACGATCCTTCAGTTACTTCGTGCGTTGAATCATGAATAAAAAAACAATCATTAGTCCTATCTAGCGTCAAAGAGAGGATCAGCACAGAGGCTGATGTTCATTCTATTCCTGGTAATGTGATACTTAATAACATTATTTTTTGTTATATTTGAAACCAACAAACAAACATCAGCACATCGAGTCTCATCCTCCCACCCCGCCACCGTCCCGCGCCAGCCATTATGTCACCTGCTGATCCTGCAGCGACTTACTTCTGTTTTCAGCGAGAATTTCCGGAGGCGTCCCAGCGACCGTCCCGCCGACTGTCACCCGACCCGCCGCACGCGATACCCCTAGCCAGCACCGCCCTGCTGAGCCGACACACATACACACACACACACACAAACACACACATACAAACACACACACACACAAACACACACATACAAACACACACACACACACACACACACTTGATCTAACACCCAGGAATCAATGCCATTCTATTTCATCCATTCAGCACGCAAGCCAACCAAACACACCCTTTCTAAACACCTCCAAACACCTCCGAAGAACAAGAACCTAACCGTATCCGACTCATAACCGACATACGGACCAATAACATCCGACCACATATCTGTACACGACTATGCTGGACCTGAAGTTAGTTGATCAGGACCGACGATGCCTAATTCACTTGCCTCCTCCCCCCCCCCGGCCCAGGTGAGTTGGGAGGTTCCTCGGCTCCGTAATTACAGGTGATAGACAGAGAACACGGGCGGATTAGCGACACTACAAGACAACATAGGAGGCCGACGAACATAACACCTCTCTACCTCCTCCTCCTCCTCCTCCTTCTCCTCCTTTTCTTCTTCCTCTTCCTCCTCCTTCTCCTGCTATAATTTACTTTCCTCATCTCTGTTCTCTGAGTTATTCGTTCTCTGTGTGTTTCTCGTTTTCGTATCTAAGTATTTATAATAATATTTTTTTCATGGCTTCCTGTCATTGATATATATATATAGACACACACACACACACACACACACACACACACACACACACACACACACACACACACACACACACACACACACACACACACACACACACACACACACACACACACACACACACACACATTAAAAATAAAAATAAATATAATAAATAATGACCTTGAATTCAGCGCGTTAATATTTCAAATTCTAGAACATAACATTAAATGTGTGAATCACCTCAATCATGTGTGTGTGCGTGTGTGTGTGTGTGTGTGTGTATGTGTGTGTGTGTGTGTGTGTGTGTGTGTGTGTGTGTGTGTGTGTGTGTGTGTGTGTGTGTGTGTGTGTGTGTGTGTGTGTGTGTGTGTATATGTGTGTGTGTGTGTGTGTGTGTATTTCTATATCACATGTCTGCCTTAGCGACTGACTGACTGACTGATAGACTGACTGACGAGTAGCTGTCTGGCTGGTTGGCTGACTGAGGGGGTGGGGGGAGGGGGGCGACCCGTCTAACCTGAGCTGCCTCTAAGTCGATACTCGGCTGGTCTACGTGTCTTGTGGCCACCTAATAAAGACTTGATAGAGTGGAGGAGCAGCTCAATAAGGGTGTCAGGTTGCGTGTGGGAGGAGAGAGTCGCTGGCACTAGACTACCGGCCGGCCACAGCTTAACCACGCTTGGGGAGGGGAGGAGAGGAGGGAAGGAGGGCGGGAGGGAGGGAAGTAAGGAAACAATGAGGCCTATATCGTAAGCATCTTCCTCCTTTGCTATCGAACTTTCTCTTTCTCTTCGTTTTATATATATATTTTTTTCTTTTTTTTCTTCTATTGATCAAGGGAGGAAACAGCCATGAGGGAAATTGGGGAAAACACGATTGATGTTTGATTGTAATACCACAATTATTTTAGATTTAGTAACTCATATATAATAATAGTTTGGTTTCATATTTATTCTTCTGCTTCTCATCCTTTTTTCATGTTTATTCCAATTAATACTTGGAAGAATTTACACTTTTGGGAAGAAGAGAGAAAGTAAAGTGAGGTGATCTACACTCATCATTCTTCATTCCCTATTTCCCTCTGTTCTCTATCTCGCAATGAATCGCCTCCGGTAATAAACTGACCTTAACGAATAGCTCAAGGCGGCGGGGACTTGCGAAGGTACAGGAAGGAAACTCTAGGGTTGTTTCTCTTCGCCTTAGAATCATCGAGGGTGACAGTGTATCCCCTTGCGGGTGGAAACTCATGATTAACGTGACTCTTTTAGGAATTGCTTAACATGAAGTTTGTAGAATTGAATTACGGTTGAAAAATTCTACTACTATTACTACTACTACAACTACCAACACTACTACTAACACCACTACTACTACTACTACTACTACTACTACTACTACTACTAACGCCAACAATAATACAAGACAAATGAAGCATCATCTATTACCTTAAAATAGACACCGTGATCACTACCACATCATTCATTTCCGAACAATTCTCATCTTAACCAAACATAGTCATCGTCTCTCATCCGCTTCGTCCCATCGTCTGTCACCATCATCATCACCATCATCATCATCATCACCAGCGGCACCACGACAGCCAGCCACGTCACTACCATTCTTCATTCGGAAAACAAGATTAATGAAGCTAACAATGCCATTATTAGCGCTCTAGAACCATCAAATGCATGACTCTCAGACTTACTATTACTACAGACATACATACATACATACGTACATACACCAACTGCCGCTAAACATATTCTAACAACCGTCCTTGACCCCATAACTAAGACAGATTATTACTACCTTCGCTATCATAACTTTCCTCTCTAACTACTACGTTTTATATTCTCTTTGTAACTATCACTATTAGGGAGAGATAGAAGCTAAGGAACGACTATTGGAAGGATGATTGGCGTGTTATCCTTGACTATCACTGAACTGCGAAAGAGAAAGAGAAAGAGAGAGAGAGCAAAAAAAATATATAACTTACTTGTTTCTCTATCACAATCACCATCAGAGCCACGCATACGAAACCAGTGACCATAACGTTAAAACCACACACTTTCCTTGCCGTAACTATACTGTCGATCAAAGTAATAATAATAATACTGATAGTAATAATTCCTAACATGTCCTCATTAAAATACTGGAAACTAGCACACCACCACCATCACCACCACCACCACCATCACCACCACTACCACTACCACCTCCAACACCATCATTACCACCACCACATTGACACTTAAACTTCTCTACTCCACAACTTCATCTAATAACACCACCACCACCACCACCACCACCACCACCACCACCACCACCACCACCACCACCACGAACAGGAACCGAGGTATCAACACCATCACCACAACACCATCACCACCACCATCATTATGGGTCATCACACTCCCAAACAACCTAGAAAGAGACAAGAAGCAGGGAAAAAAATGTTGAAAAATACCGAAAAAAGGGTGAGAGAAATCGTTCAGCGGGTCTCCAGGAATTCATCAGAGTCTCTCCTTCCATTTTTGCCTTTGAGCGTCGAGCGGCACCTATTAGCAATGACTGCCGCCCATTGAGACCCTCCTTTCATCGCGCGCCCTTGTTCTTGGAGCCGCCGCCGCTTCAGTCTATCGAGCCATCTCATTGTTGTGTCATGCTTATTCAGGGTCCAAGCGTCCGATTCCACGACCTCCATCCGAATCCACCTCTCCGATGCACTTTCCTTTACATCCACTCGTGTCTAAGGGTCGCTGGAGGTATGGTTAGTGTGTTTTGATTATGTTATAGTGAAGCGTTGAGTTACTAGAGACAGGTATATAGTGTAATAGGAGGAAGGTAAAGGGAGAAGTGAAGGGAGGGAAGCCATCCGTGCAGGGTTTCGAAGGCAGCCTCGAAGTGCCCACGTGGTCGCCCCCGTGTGGCCCAACGGGAGATCTTTTTGTGACGTGGACGCCGTCTTCTTTTTACGTCACGATCCTCTTTGTGACGTCACAAGGGCTGGGCACAAATCAAAATGAATCAAAGGCGCCGGTGAAACAGATCCCGCCACTCCAAGCTTCCGCGCACCCCTCTCCCTCTCCCTCCACCACCACCACCACCACCACCACCACCACCACCTCCTCCTCCACACTCCCGCCCCGCCCCTACCCTCTCATTATTTCCTCCCTGCATAACAACATATCAATTAATCCACCTGAGCCCGCGCCGGCCTCCCCTACACTCCACCTGCGTCCCCGACTTGAATTACCGACCCGCGCGCTACTAATGGCAATAATTACATCAATTAAAAGATTAATTTTCACCACCGGCATGCACTCGACATCAAACGCGCCGCCTTGGGATGAACTGAGATCAGGGTGATGCTGGGGAGGATAGGGATGGGGAGGAGGGAAAGACAGGGGAAGGGGTGGGGATGTAATGGGTAGATTCAGGTGGGGTACTGAGGGTCTCCACAGGCCTTTAGGGAGGAATGAGCAGCCGATGGGATTGCTGGAGTTCCTGGGCGTGGGGGAGTACATGCTGCTATGGGCTTGGTGAGGGAAGGTGATTACTAACGACTCTTCATGTGTGAGGAAGTGAACCGGTTGGACTAATCTTTATATCACGTTTCAGTTCTGATTTTAAGTCCAAACCAAGATATTTTAGCGTTAGTTTTGTTCATCATATAACTTTATTTTAATTTCTCAAGGTAGAGGTCCCCCCGATCTGCCCCCCCCCCGACCTGCCTCCTCCTCCCCCTCGACCTGCCTCCCTCCCCACCACCTTTCCTGGGGCAGCCTTGTCAGAGATTGGGTTGGCTCTAGTTACCTTCCCTTGTGTACTGATGTGTTTGATAAGGCTCGTACCTGCTCCTCGTCCTTTACGTAAGACTGTGCGCTGAAACTACCTGCTTTGTGTGTGTGTGTGTGTGTGTGTGTGTGTGTGTGTGTGTGTGTGTGTGTGTGTGTGTGTCAGGCTGACATTATTATGAGCAGACTCACACTTACGCATATAAATTACATAGCCACACGCACACGCACGCACACGCACACACACACACACACACACACACACACACACACACACACACACACACACACACACACAGCAGGACACAAGGATACAAAATACTGCGGGTACAAACACTGCATACAAACACGGAGTAAACTAAAGCATATCATCATAATTTATAACACACAAGTTGACGTTCATGATGATATATTAATGTTTTGCACTAGAACATAAACTAAATAAAGTGAATACATTACCACACACAAAAAACTGTCACATAAACACTAAAAATATTACGTATAAATACACTAAATACTCTAATATAAACTCAATATTGCATCCTGAAGTTACTGACCACTATTAATACACCATAACACTTCCATTATATCTATACAAGCGTTATAGATCGCCTCTCTACCTCTCCTCAGCGTAGCGTCAGGTAGGAGGTGCAAGAGTCACACCAACGCCTCACACCCTCACGCACGTCAACACGCACATATGACCTAATACGGGGCAAGCACACGTAAAAAGCAAGCAGCGATAACATTCTTCCCGCCTTGGTTGAAGGAAAGCTTCTGAAACGCCTTCCATAGCTACCGTTGGAGGAGGAAGGGCGTAAGGCACCCATGAAAAGCCCAGCCACCGCGTCCTTTTGACACGAGCTTAATGAATCGCAGCGGCGTCCTTTGAGAGGGTGTCCGATGGCGGGTCTGGGCGGCCGGGCTCGCAAGGGGATCACTGCTAAGACAATGTGTGGGGCGGCCGGTGATACTGCTACTGGGCACCGCTACCGGGCCGCCCACGGAGGGAGGCGCGGGTGGTGATGAGTGTTTGGTGATGCAGGGATGGTGGAAGGTGGTGGTGGAAGGTGTTGGGAAGAAGTGATGAGGACGAGGAAGGATGAATCAGCTTGGTGGTGTTGGTGTTGGTGTGTGATAAAAGAACTGCTACAGGAAAGGTCATTTATGTGTTGTTACTGAAGCCAAGCAACACATTAGGATTAGGACACATTTTTAAAGCATCACTAAGGGTTGAAAATGTGCTTCCGTGCTAAGGTGTGGGAGAGAGCAATTAAGGGAAACAGCTGCACCACGGGCCCAGGAGCCTCGCAGCTGTTGTGAGTGTGAGGCAGCAGCATGCAAAGCACACCACCATCCATCCTGCACACCCTCCACACAAGCAGGTAATTAGCCCCTCCCTCCCCCCCTCCCTCCTCCACCTCATTATTATCCTCCTGCACCACCAATTAGACGGAGGAGAAAATGAGCTTAGGAACTAAAGGATGGAAGATGGATGAGACTCGTCGGCAGGAATGCATACTTGATTGCTCATCTGTTTACATCGCTTCTGGAAAAGTATACCTGACTTTATCCACTAAGGGAAGGTGTCTGCACTAAACACAAACACACACACATACACACACACACACACACACACACACGAGAGAGTAACAAAACCTAATTACCACTGGACTATTAATATACATGACTATTTTTCACATTAATTTCGAACTCTACATACTGTTCATGATTGGTCTTAGGTCAAGCAAGGTCACACAAGCTTACTGAGTTATTGTGTGTGTATTTGTATATGTATGTGTATGTGAATGTGTATGGGTATGTGTACGTGTATGTGTGTGTGTGAGCTCGCTCGCAGATCAGTAGAACCAGATGCAAAACACTCCCCTGGTAGGAGGTAGGAGGCCCGGCACGTGATAAGGGCAGGGCGGGGGAGCAAGACTCAGCTTTACCTGCGGGGACAACAGAGGTGAGGGAGGAGACGGTGCGGCGGAGCTACGGGAGGTGTAATCAGGCCTTATGATGACCAGGTAGGGAGCAGGTGCCTTTATCTCGATGGTGCACCTTGAAATTACTTCCCAAGACCTTGCAGCGACCGACAACTGTTCTCTTAACCCGCTGGCATCACTGGACCTCAAACGCCCCTCGCTACAAAAAAGGGAACAGATGCAGCCAGTATTACTTTACCCAGCCAGGTATACGTAACGCAAGAAGCGGGTAATGGATGGAAACTGTGCTCCTCAATCTTGTCAGGAACACGTAACATAAGACAAACACTTAGTTATTTATATGTAGCTGCCTCGGGACTTGTGGTAAACACGTCATATTTTTATCTCCGGGATGCTGGATGCTGGAGGGATGATGCTGCGAGGGATGATGAGGAGTGAGTGTCAGGAGGCGGAAGGTAGTGATCGCAGGGCATCAGGCGGATCAACACAATCACCTTCGCTAATTGAAGTCTCGCTGGTTGGTGACATTAGACGCTTTGAGAGAACGATGCCAGTACGCAAGAACCTCAAGTTAAGTGGACTAAATTTGATACAATGCGTCTTCTTCGTGATAGAATGCGATCTTCTTCATACAATGCGAATTCTTCTTCATGATATAATGCGGTTTCTTTTCTTCCTTCATTGCAGTGAATTAAGGAGAGCAAATCCGTCATAATGAAAACAATTATTCACAAACACACAGAACACAATGACTGGTTGAAGCTCACGTGTGTTTATTATATCTGGTTCACACACTTTTCATCAACTTCATCTTGACTTATTAGTACAGACAGACAGGTGTCCCTTGTTCCTCTCAGGTGTTCAGTGGATGGGTGGTAATCAAAGCTTCCCTTCCTCTCACCTTGACCTTAATTCACTCTTATTAGAAGCGAACACCATGATACTCAGGAACCAGGTGTTCTTCTCTCTCTCCCTCACTCCACCTCTCTCTCTCTCTCTCTCTCTCTCTCTCTCTCTCTCTCTCTCTCTCTCTCTCTCTCTCTCTCTCTCTCTCTCTCTCTCTCTCTCTCTCACATGTACTACGAACCTTAATGAAAACAAAAACTCTTAAAAAAAAAGAGCATCACATCACAACCCATTCCATACAACACTCACAAACCTTTTTAACAACACAAAACACGTATTAAATAAAAAAAAATAGAAGCTATTATATAAACCTCAAGGACTTTTTTTTTCTCTATCAATTGCTTAACATTACGTCAACTTTTTTCTTTGTTGATTCACGTCCGTCAACTTAAGGTGTACACAGACTACATAAATCCGCTTCAATTCAGTTCGTTTCGCTGTGTTCACGTGTTATCCGGCGCTTTATGTGGCGGCGTGTCTGGATTTCCTTGGTTGACAATGACACCTGTACCTGCGGATGTCCTGGCATTTACCTGAAGCTAATTAATGTTCAGCTCCACGGAGTCGCACCTGTGAGAAGGAGGAGGAGGAGGAGGATGATAAAGGACCCACCACCTCCCACTCACTCGAGGTCACTACCCTGGCAGGTACGTTTCGCGTTAATTCACCTCCAACTCCAGGTGTTCCGTCCCCCTTCATCCGAGAAACACTCACCTGGAGATAATTACCATCAAGGTGCAACGACACTCGCTCCTCCGTAATTAGGGTTCAGGTGAGTGAGACCATTTCAGGTGTACAAATTTACGACATCATTCCCTCACACAGACAAACACAGGAACAGCGGCACACCTTCTCCTACAGGTATATACATCTACTTATACGCCTCGGGTCTGACAATACTTCTTTTTTTTACACCAGATAATTAACCATCAGGTGTTCGAATACATCTACACAGATAATTACAGGTGAATGCAACTTCTCTTCAATCAATAATTAGTGCCCCGGTTACGTCTCTTACCTGCGGATGGGAAGTGGTGACAGGAAGCTTGTTTTCTTACCTGCAGGGAATAGAAACAGAGAATTAGCACGGTGAGATTAAGGTGAAATTAGCGGTAGGGGAAGGAGGGGAAGGAGGAGATGGCTGGAGGGCGAGAGAGAAAGAAATGGGAGCTATTGAGGCAAATATGGGTACGGCTTAGAGAAAGGAAGGGTGTAGAAGGAGGAGGAGGAGGAGGAGGCAAATAGTAAGAGAGGAGGTAAGAGGAAGGAAGGAGGTAGAGGATAAAGGTGGTTGAGAGAGTAAAGGAAAGGTATAGGAAGGATAAGAGAGAGAGAGAGAATAACAAAGGCAGGTGGATGACTGTGTATGAATATGTATACTAGATATGTCAGACTCATGTGTATATAATAAGTGGATGAGAGGAATGAGGGAAGGGGCGTGGATGAAGGGAGGGGAGTGTATGAAGGGTGAGGAATGGAGAGTCATGTAGCTTCTGGCATTCTACCTGACACCTGGCTTCCCCTCCCTTCCCTTCCCATCCCCTCCCTTCCCCTGATCACCATCATTTCCATCACCATCAGTAATTACACACACTGAAAGCAGTAAATGAGGCCGCTGTCATGAGCGTCCAAACCTTTTCCTTTTTTACTCACAACGACGTAAGTCATCGCGTTCAAGATAATACGAGAATATCTGAAGACAGTATTTAGAAGACGACCAAGTTATCAATGTAATTTTGGGTAATACTTTTGCTGTGTTATAAATGAGAATGGCAGGAAATTAGACGCAAGTTCTTGGCGTTCGACGGAGAGCCAAGTTTCTCCCAGTTCTGGTTTGGTCTATATTTCACGGATGTTTGTATATAATCTTCCAACCTTGTTTGTACTTCGCGCACTCTCCTCCTTCTCTTTCCCTCGTCCCCCTTCGTTGCACCGTGCATTGTTGCAACTTGCAACAATGCACGGTGCAACATTGTTGAAATAATTATATTATTTCCCCAGGAGGCGTAGGCAAGTTACAACATAGAAGCAAGGCTGTATAGTTGTATCATGAAACAGATTTATACAAACGTAGACGTAAGAAAACACAGGCGATAACATGAAAAATGGGATTAGAATGTGAGATAAAAAACCAAGAGGAGGAGGAGGAGGAGGAGGAGGAGGAGGAGGAGGAGGAGGAGGAGGAGGAGGAGGAGGAGGAGGAGGAGGAGGAGGAGGAGAAGAAGAAGGATAAACTAGACTGTCAGCAGCTGGAGGAGCAGGCGGGAAGGTGATGAACGAGTCTCTACTCTCTAATTTCTTTTCACTTCTACAGACTGTGGAGCAGAAGTAAGGGGTGGGAGGGAAGCAGAATTGAGGAGACGCGAGGGAAGAAAGTGAAGGTCAGGGGACGGAGCACGAGGGATGAAAGTGAAGTACTGCCTGAGATAGAGAAAAACTGTGAGGATCAGAGGGATACATAGGAGAAGAAAAGAGAGAACCGAGGGCAGGAAAAAAAACAACAAAGATGGTACGATAGGATAAGGAAGGAAAGCACGAAGAGGAAACTCAAAAGGACTATATGAAAGAAAATGTGGAAAACAAAAATATAGAGTTAAAGTTCGCAATTCAAACACCACATTGACCTTACACAACTCTTCATCAAACAGACTGTGACCTAAACTGACCACCTTTATGTCCCTGACCCAACAGCAGCGACCTAGGAACCTCAACGCAGCGGCAACAAGTGATCAACAGGAGGACGCCACGAACACACAGGCGACGTAATACACAGGAATGGATGTTAATGAGTAAGTATGTTTAGAAATAATAGAGAAGTCATTACTTTATCATAATTATATACGAATAACAATACATTTTCAACTATATTATTTGTACATATAACGCATGACTGACTCAACTTTTTACTCCTTTTTTACTAGACTTCATTACAACACACAGGATGACACGAGGCTTATCAACACACCTACATCTACATTCCAACACATGACACATACCACACCCTCACAAACCACCTTACCTCACACCTCCTTGCCACCCTAACACATCCCTCCACACCTCACCTCACCTCACATAACATCACGTTCCCCTAACTGGCAACACTGTCCATCAACACACGTCTTACACTCGTACTTTGCAACGCTGCCTCTCACTCTGCAACACAAAGGTTCTTCGCCATCACGCCCCAGGACGAGCCTCAGGTAATGCCGGCCCCTTATTGCTAGTAATTAGGGGATCCGCGAAGCCTCTCACATGCCTAATTATGTTCCAATTAGACGTTTGGCTAATTTGCACCCACGAACAGCTGACTCCGCCCTCAGCGACACCTCTCTCCTTCTGGGCATTCTCTCTCTCATTCTTATTTTCTCTCTCTCTCTCTCTCTCTCTCTCTCTCTCTCTCTCTCTCTTTCTTTTATCTCTCATCTCTTCCTCAATTACACGATCTGGATCCCTCCGTCAGGTCTCGCTCTTCTCTCGCATTCATAATTTCTCGGCCAGCACTCCGGCGTCGGCGTGTCCGTTCAGCACAAAGGGATGGGCGAGGATAATATCACACAGGATGCTCTGATACCCACCACCCTTCCATCTCTCTCTTTCTCTCTCTTTCTCTCTCTCTCTCTCTCTCTCTCTCTCTCTCTCTCTCTCTCTCTCTCTCTCTCTCTCTCAGATCTACGTTACAACACAAGTTTTAGATTTTCACGCTCTTGATAAGCACTATAAGCCTCGTGGTCCCACAGGCTGAAGAGTAAAGGAAAAAGGGGCTGCGAGTGCGGGGTGAGGTTGAGGGCTAGAGTGGCGTAACGCGTAGAGGTGGGCGGTTCTTCGACACTCCCGATCACAGGCGAAAGAAAGAATGAAAGAAAGAAAGAATGATAGATAAAAAAAGGGACCAGCATCGGACCAGGTATTAATTATGCGCCAGACAGCTGTTCCCAGAAGCCAGTATTCCTAAGGATATGCGTGTTTCTCCTTCCTCCCAGTGACAACCAGAACTCTCCAATTATCATCGTCTTTATAATTATCGTCCGGGGGTATAATTGCCTATAATTCGACTTCTCCTTGATGTTGCAAGATATGCTCCGAGTGGCAATTATCATCCTCTTCCAGTGATGGACATAAAGGTCAGTTTCCCGTAGCGTATACCCGTGGATATGATTCTTAATGCAACACTATCTAAGGGCGGACTATGACTCGTGTGGTCGCGTAATTATCATCGGGCGGCAATCAGCGCAGTAATTATGCTTTGTAACTTATCAGATAATCATACAACAGAAGCAGGCAAGACCCCTCTGTATAGTGTTTGATTATAGATCCTTGTGGCCGGTGCAATAACACAGACGTTTTACATAATTATAGGATAGCTACTGCTCCTACACCACCTTCTGGCTCCTGCCCCCACCACTTATTTAGAGTTTAATTATAGGCCCGGCAGCAGTAAAGCGTAAGGATTCATACACACATTTGCAGCATAAGAGCGCCCTATGACCTGTGTTTAGGGAGGAATGTGGCTACTTGTTCCCGTCCATACTGACCAGGGTTAAGAGCGCGGCCTGGTATTAAAGAGAGAAAAATGAGAGAGAGAGAGAGAGAGACAGAGACAGAGAGAGAGAGAGAGAGAGAGAGAGAGAGAGAGAGAGAGAGAGAGAGAGAGAGAGAGAGAGAGAGAGAGAGAGAGAGAGAGAGAGAGAGAGAGATAACACATCAACGTAACGTAATAAAAAGCTATAACAATTCCTCGCAGGCATCAAGCAATGTAATTATAAAAGTGATACAAAAAAAGGCTCAAGCTTCCTGCAGTTCTCCGGGAAAACGATAAAACTGTTCGCCCATAATTATTCGTGCGAGGTAATTACTTTTACGATATTGTATCTTCTTTTAATTGCATACTGCCGGGAATTCATGCTTCAGGAGTGAGAGAAGAGTTCAGTGTTCATCCTCCACATCCTACACCACTGACAGGAGTAAATGAGTATAAGGGAGAGAGAGAGAGAGAGAAAGAGCGAAAATGAAAAAAAAAAATGAAGAAGGCACATCACAATGAAATTAAAGCTTCATAATGCTTCAAATATTTAACTAAGAAGCTGTTACCACCACCACCACCACCACCACCACCACCACCACCACCACCATAGCATACACTCTATCTACCACTTACTCTTACTTCTCTTACTATCTACTCCGGACGACCAACTCCACTCGTTCCTCTGAAGATAATACCTCCCTTCCGACTGCTATCAATTGACACACATTTCTTATCTACGAGTCCTTAAGTATAGCTATGCCGCCGTGACGAATGAGTTTGCCTTCAAGCCCATGGAAGCACACTGTAGCAGCTATCATGTGCAAACTTAAAAGCAAGTGAAGGAAGAGGAAGAAGAGGAGATGAAGAGGACTAGGATCTGGCCCATGACGAAGACTTGGACGAAATAACTGACGAAGGTAGAACACAAGACTAAGAATAAGAACAGGATAAGAACGACGAGGACGAGGACGAGGTTACAGAGGATGAGGATGAAGTCTAGACAAAAAGGAAGAGGAAGAAGTTAGGCTAATAATAGAAGGAGGAGAAGGAGGAGGAGGAGAGCGTTAGTGTAAATGAGGTAGACAGGATGGAGGGCAAGCTTGCTACAGTAGCGGTAAAGACAACACCAGTCTGACTACCTTCTTGCGGCGGATCCAAGAACAGGATGCTAAAGAAGAAAGTATAGCTGGAACAGAGCAACACTAACAGCAAGGCGATGGAAATACAAGTCACACTAAAACATATGATAATCTCATGTCCAACAAAATCTAGGTTTGTTAATCACCTTCTTTACCCTGCATATACAACACCATATACAAAACTACGAAACACCACCTTCCTATCCTTATAACACATCATACAACACCTCCTTCTTAACCTCAACACCATACATTACATACAACATTCCTCCCTTACCTTCACAATCCTCATACATTCACCAAGCACACCTCCCATTCATCCCTTCACACCCTTACACTTACTATAAAACGCCTCACTCCCTTCCCTTTCCTTCATCACCCTTTACTTACACCTCATCTCCTCCCTCCCTCCCTCCACCGTCACCGCCGCCCTCCACTCATCACCCAACATTAGACACGGCCCATGCGAGGCTGCCACAGTACTATGTCATTGGTTATCTTTTGTGTGGCGTGATCACAGTCCAGCCTCTGATGCCTAGCTGGCCACGAGATGCAAGGGGCCCAGAAGGTAGGTTAGTGAGACCCTTCCTTCCTTCCTTCCTTCGCGATGTCTACGATATAGTTAAATTGGGGAAAAAATAAAGGTTACAGTATGATGTTGTATGTGATTGTGTGATATAGGTTTAACAATACTTATTCATACTAATACGGTCTTGGTCACGCCTGCATCTCCCTCGTCATGGCTTCAACGCTCCACACTCTCAAGGCTTCACCCTCTACCGGCACAGAATCAAGGTGTGGCGTCTTATGCAAGAATTCCGTTGAGTTGTGAGTTGTAAGTCATTATCGCTTCGAGTGTGTCTCCTTCCTCGTCTCCGGCAGGAAGAGACGCCCAGAGGCTGATATAGTACTAAGAAACACATAGACAGGCATCACTACCGTCTCTTCTGTCGTCGCTCCAGGATTAGTAAATGGGAGACAGTAGCTTATCTATTGTCGTCTTAATACAATATGTTGGAGGGAAATTACACGATGAAAAAGTTAATATCTGCAGCAATTACTTTTTTTTTTTCTTTTCTTTTGAGGAATTGTTGAGTTGACAATGTCGGTTTTGTGGCGGGTGAGTCACGGGCGATTTTATCAAGATCCAAATCGTTATGGCAATTTTGGTACACATGAATTACTGCACTTTTTTTATTCCTTCTCCGAGATCGCAGTGTGTTAAGCGAGCACTGCCAGCTGCTACCTTCTTTATCTTCTCTCTCTATCTATCTCTCTCTCTCTCTTCCTCTTCTTATGCCTCGCCCCTTGATGCTACTACGACTCTCACACCTAAGCCTCCCTCCCTCTCTCTCTCAATCTCTCTCTCTCCCCATCCACGTCTCTTTCAAAGCCTCAACCCTACACTTCCCTCTCCCTTCCGCCTTTTAACACCCTCTTCAGTAACAGGCAAGTCAGTCCACCTCTCACCACCCTGCCCCTGGCGTCCCTTCCTTCACTCCTACTGCAACATAGACTGCCAGTAATGACCACGCTAATTACGATAATCATCAGTAATAAATATAATTATAATGCAGCATATAATGAGGGCGATAATGATCAAAAGTAGATGATCGCTATCATTACCAGGGAGCAGGTTGCAGCCGCCCTCACAAAATAATATGATCGTAAACTTTATGCGCACTAGACGGATTCCTGACGGCTCTTATTAAACACTTGAGGGAGTAAATGAGCCCCAGATCCCGGCCTCCTGATGCAGACCAAGCCCTCATTTTGCCTCTTCCGCCTCCACTAATTATAAGCATCATCGTCTTCGTATCAATCTACTTCACTCTTGTTGCATTGTATATCAACGTTTTGAACACCACCACCACCACCACCACCACCACCAATAACAACACCATTCCCTCTAACTCTACTACTTCCCCTTCTACCACTAACAATACCACTACAACAACAATAACTACTACTACTACTACTATTACTACTATTATTAATACCATTACAAATGCATCTACCTACATCACGTAAACGCTCGAATAATATCATCTTCTTTTCACAATTACAACCACGCGGCGTCACCATGCAGAAAGTAGCCTTTATTTCAGGGAATTACACAGTCCACAGCAGTCATAAGCAGAATCTCCCCTCCGTAGCTCCCTCAACGCACTGCTATTTACTAACATTATTTCCATTGGCAAACCACTATTACCGAACCTCAATGCGTCATCTGTTGTGCCTATTACCCATGTACACCTAAGAATCATGTCGGGTAATCCTTACATACACACACACACACACACACGCATATGCACACGCACACGTAAACGCACACGCACACACGCACACGCACACACACACAACGCAGGTAGATAATGCACGATAACGTACCTGATACAAGAAACTAATTAAGATATTGCACCTGGATGGCTGCACAGGTAAGAATTAACGGAAGATCTGGAATTCCAATATAAACCAATTATTTGTTATCTATATTTCAATGTCTTTTTTTCTTCTAGGCGGAAAGGTAAGCTTCTCCCCCTTCCCTGACGTGGTTTCAGGGTGGAGTGAGGCGATAAAACAGTGTTGAGCCTTGCAGTAACGTGACTCTCCTAGTGTTTATTGTGAAGGAACCTGAGAGTCTCCCGTGTTCAGGGCTCGTCTCAGACACTTGATTCACACCTGCCGCAAACTAATGATTTCTATTCTTTTTTAGAGGATGTGAGGTGGCAGACGGGTGCTACGTGTGTGTGTGTGTGTGTGTGTGTGTGAACATGAAGGTGTAACAAAGCACAGCTCCTCCCTTCCCTTTTGTGTTTATACCTGTTACTCTTTCTCGCCTCCCTTACCTTTACCCCTCTCGTCTTAGTCTCCCCTTCAAAAGTTCTCCCCGTCATAGCTACCGCTGCATGCACTTAATTAATGCTTCCGACAGACAGCTAAATAATTACGCCGAAAATTGAGGCATGACACGCTCTCTAATTAGGCAGTAGCACCCCCACCCCGACATCATGCAAGCCCCGAGGACACACACAGTCAGCCGGAGTTCTCAGTGGTCTCGAAGGGAAAACTATAATGGTGTCGGTAAAAGAGCTTCCATGTTGAGAAATAACGATCAAAAGTACCTCTGGGTCAGCTGATTGCCTAATTAACTTGCATTATCTTCGTTAATCGCCGACTAGCAGGCTCGTTAAATATCCGGCTTCCGGCTCATGTTAACTTGGACTCTATATTCATGATTCCACACCAGGTGAACAAGGACGCCCCCCCCCGCCCCCCCGCCCAATCCCCCCCACCCACCCTTCCCCCAATTCCCTTTCCAAACCACTCCCTCCACACCACCACATCCCGGTAACACCCGTCTTAATCCTTTAGCCGCAGATCTTCACCACATCCTAGCACCAAAACACCCTCTACCACGCCCCGCCCCGCCCCGCCCCGCCCCACCCCATCAAGCCCCGCCACGCCCCAGTCCACCACCGCAGCAGACCGTCCCCAGCAACAGGTAATGAGAGAAGAACAGGTCACGATATTGTAGCAGCGCACACCTACCTACACACACACACACACACACACACACACACACACACACACACACACACACACACACACACACACACACACACCCCTATACTATTTAATCATGCTGCAGAGTGACTGACTGACATGGGAGGGAAGGTAGTGGGGAGTGGATATATGTGGGCGTAAGAGTGAAGAGAGGGCGTAGAGTGGGCGTGTGTGCGGAGTGGTGAGCGGAGTAGAGTGGGAAGTGGAGGGAAAGAGGGAGGCGACGTGGCGTGACGACGAGCGGTGTGTCCCGCGGCAGCCCCGACACCACCTCGGTAACAGTAGTGATCAAGAGTCATTATGGTCGCCGCTAGTGAGTCACGGCCGCCGCGCAGACACTCTCACGCCGCCGCAGCCGCCCCCGTCCTCCATCAGCGTCGCCGTCGTCGTCCCAGCGAGTCCAATGCATCGTCACGGATTTAATTATGGTGGTTTAGGTTTTTTCTTTACACTTATTTTTGAAGGTTTGGTCCTCTTCTTGACAGGTGATTTGTTACGTTTGCGTGTGAATGTGTGTGAATGTGTGTGTGTGTGTGTGTGTGTGTGTGTGTGTGTGTGTGTGTGTGTGTGTGTGTGTGTGTGTGTGTGTGTTATTAATGCTGCTAGGGGCGAGTCGTGACTGCAAATGGTACTGAATCATTACATCCGAATGCAAATAGGTCACTAATGGAAACCACAAACCGCAGATAAATCCATACACATCAGACACACTGTTCCGATCCCTCCTGTACCCTGGGCGTCCGTAGATATAAAAAAAACACCACTTTATATACACCCACACCCACACCCACCCACCCACACACACACACCCACACACACACACAGTTACAATGGTGGTGGTAGTGGTGGTGGTGGTGTGTTCCAGGAAGTATCCAGTGGAGTAACTGAGAGGTAAATATGTAAGCGAGAGGTTTGGAAGCGGTGACTGCAAGAATCTTATTGCCTCCGTCCATCATTAAGGTTCAGTTCCGTTGCAAGTGTCCATTTCTGCAACACCACATCACGAGGCAGCGGAACACACCACATCAAAACACGCACATGCAAAACACACACACACAGACACACACACACACACACACACACAGACACACACACACACACAGACAGACAGACAGACAGACAGACACACACACAGACACACACACACACACACACACACACACACACACACACACACACACACACACACACACACACACACACACACACACACACATACATACACAAACACACAGACTAGACACACCACCAGATCAGTCAGTTCCCAAACTCATCTGTAAACACGAGGAAACATTATGCGTCCAACTAACAATCGGCATTTATTTGTCTACCGTCATCCAGATATTGCAAGAAAGACGAAGAGGAGGAGAAGAAGGAGGAGGAGAAGGAGGAGGAGAAGGAGGAGGAGTACAAGGAGGAGGAGGAGTACAAAAGAAAAACAGACAGCTACAGTCCTACTGGAGCTAACAAGAGTGTCCGTGTAGCTACATTACTACTATGATATCTACTTGATAGAGACAAAAGGACAGCAAAGTGGAAAGCTCATCCCCAGCCACCCCTCCCTCCAGCCAAAGCTGGCCGGAAGATGAAGTGATACCATGCAAAATGAAAATAAAATAATTTCTCCTTTATAGTTGATTTTCCTTAATAAAAAAACAAACCATATACAAATATTTTAGAAAAATCAAAATATGGTTAAAATATTTTTAGAAACCCTAGAAAACATTATTAAACGAAGATATCAAGAACAAAATATTAAAAAAGCTAATAATTTGTATTAATGTTTATTATGTTTATTTGAATTATTTTGAAGATAATAAATGCATTATCTCCTTTTAAATTTATTTAATTTTGATGCAAAATGAGAATGTTACGTCAAAATATTTTCTCATTTTCAGTTTTCTTTCCTTAATAAGAAACTAAACCATATAAAAACATTTTAGAAAAACCAGAAAGCAGTTATAATGATTTTAAAAACCATAAAAAACATTAAGAAAACAAGAAATCAAGAAAGAATATTAAATAATCTAATAATTTTGTACGCATACTTTCGGTTGTTTTTCATATTCTTTTTTTGTTTGTTATGTTTATTGGTACCAATATATTTTTTATATTTATTTAACTTATTTTGATGATCGTAAATGCATTATATCCCTTATATTTTATATATCATAAATGCAAAATGAAAAGTTACGTCAAAATAATTTCTCATTTTTAGTTTAATTTCCTTAATAAAAAACAAAAGAAGGAGGAAGAAGAGGAGGAAGAAGAGGAGGAGGAGGAGGAAAGTATGTGAACGTAGTAGCTAATAGTTACGAGTTATGGGTGAGAGATACTTGTGTTGATGGGAAGGTGTTCAAGGAAGAAGAGTTGTGACAGAATGCGGTGTACCAGCAGGTGTTTCCCCCCATGCATGTAGGAAGATTTACGGGGAAGGCGGAAGAAGGGAGAGAAGGGAAGGTAGGAGGAAGCAGAGGGATGGGAGGGAATGGAAGGGAAGGAGGAAGGGGAGGGTAAGGAGAGAATAGGTGGGAGAGAAGGAAGGAAGAAGTAATTAGGAGGAAGGGTGGGAAATGTGGTGAAAGAGATAGAAATACATCACTTTTACAATCCATGAAGTTTCCCTTACCCTCATCCCTTCACACACACACGCACACGCACACACACACACGGACACGCACACACACACACACACACACACACACACACACACACACCCCGTCTTACTCATCGTATCCTATACAACGCCTTTTTCCCACCTACCTAACCACCCTACCACCAACAAGCGAACCAATGATAGACAACACACCAATTTTAGCAAGATTAACGTGAGTGCGCTGGTCGCACATAATTCTAGTTGAATGACGCTTAATCCCCGCCAATTCCAGACCAAATCCTCAATTCATGGTCGATTCAGCGGCGGTGGAAATGATTGTGAAAGTCTCAGAGCAGCAGAGTGAAGTGAGGAAGTAAGATTGTATTGTTTTAAATGGTTTAGTTATACGCATGGAGCCTATTGTATGTGTATCAGTGAGTTGATTTTATTGACTACCTCTTCTTCTTCTTCGTCTGTCTAACAATGGATTAGGTTACTCATAAACTCATTCCTTACTTCATCTTGTCGCTCGTCTACCAAGCAAGGAGTTGGTGGATCGTTGATTAATTAACTCTTTTTTATTACTCTTTCTATCCTCGTTGGTTTCCTTGTATTGAGAATCCTCAAGTCACGTGATGTTATAGTGGGGGAGATAAAAGCAATTTTTCACATGAATTCTGCAAAATGTGATACAAGCACTAATTTTGACATGGTTCCCAAGGGTCCACTCAGCAAATCTGCCTGACGTGCCAATTAAAAACCCAAGATGGCGACCATTTTTCAAGATAGCCGGTAAATTTTATTTAATATGTCCAATTTATACCATTTACAGTATTCCAAGGCTTCTGAAAGTAGTAAAAATGGATCTGGCATCCTCAGAAACATATAACTAGACACCAAGATCATTCAAATTCATCAACTACACACATTTCTATGAGAAAACATGACTAAGGAAGATAATTTTGGCGGCTATCTTGAAAAATGGCCGCCATCTTGGATTTTCAAGTGGCACGTCAGAGAGATTTGCTGAGTAGACCCTTGGGAACCACCAGGCTGAGTTTGGTGCTTGTATCACATGCTGAATGATTTTTCTGTTATCCGCCCCACAATTAGTTTAGTTCCGGTCAAAACTTCATGTTACTGATTTTATTGTGATGAATTTTTCTTTTTCTTCTCTTATGTACGTGGTTGTGTATGACTTTTCTTTTTCTTTTTCTGTTTTTCTCTCGTACTACCGATGACTTAATTTTCTTTTTCTATGTGAATTCTTTTTCTAATTTTGTAGAATTTTTCTTCTCTCTTTTTTAACATTACCTTCTAATACAATTCAAAGTAACACACACATCTTATGAGTTTACCAATTCTCATGTATTTATTTCTTGTGTCTTTTTCTTGTCTGTTACCTTGAGTTTGGTAATGGTGGTGGTGGTGGTGGTAGCATTACTACTATTACTATTACTACTACTACTACTACTACTACTACTACTACTACTACTACTACTACTACTACTACTACTACTACCTTCATTCATCTACCTTTCCTTTGTGTTGTTATTTCCCTCACCTTAATTCCTACGATACAAAACCAAAGCTGTTCCGTTTCGTCTCCCTTTCCTTTCATTACCTTTCCATCAGTCTCCTATGCAATATAAGTATTTTCCTTTGCACTTATTCTTTTTCCTCATTCGCAAGATCGCAAAATCGTTTCCCATTCTCGTTTTGTCTATTTTTCTCACCTATTTCCCTCCTTCGCTCCCCCTCCCCCATTTTCTACCGCAGACACGCCACGTCGGTGCAGTAGTGACTTGGGGATACTAATGTTAGGGTGACTTTGCAACACACGCTAATTTTGTTCCCCGCCCCCCCCTCAACAATCTCTCTCTCTCTCTCTCAAGTGGAAAATATAAACAATTTCTTAGTTATGCCACCTCAGCTTCCTCACTGTGGTCTATTAAACCTTCCTCAGCAGTCAGTCACGTTCTTTCCTCCTCCTCCTCCTCCTCCTCCTCCTCCTCCTCCTCCTCCTCCTCCTCCTCCTCCTCCTCCTCCTCCTCCTCCTCCTCCTCCCACACCCCATCATTCCTTTCTGGCTACTGTTACATTTCCCTCATTCTCTTGGTATATAAAATTGAGTTTCATTCTCACCACAAGCCTTTTAGTCATGCTTTCTAAATACCTAAGGATTTTGCTTTTGCCGTTTTTTTGTTTATTTGTTTTCTTTTGTTTTGTGTGAGTTTGTTCGTCTGGTTCCTCGTCACGTCCGCGTTAGTTATATGAATTATTATGTGTTGGGTTGTTACCAGTTGTTATTTGAATGGAGAATAGCTGGTTGTCTTTTAGTGAGATTATCTTTATTATATCTGCTTAGCTATAATATTCTTTAACGGTCGGTTGGTTGGTTTCCCTCTCCCTCTCTCTCTCTCTCTCTCTCTCTCTCTCTCTCTCTCTCTCTCTCTCTCTCTCTCTCTCTCTCTCTCTCTCTCTCTCTCTCAAATCCTCTCGTCATGTTTTCCTCCTCCATTAAATCCTCCTTCATGAATCCCACAACACCTTAAGACCGATAATGTTTTAGTCTGTTTACCTGGGCGTTCACCTGTGTGTGTGTTGCCCGGAGTTACCTGCGAGAAATTACAGAAATATAACTTAGGTCTGAGTAATGATGGTGTTTGGTGGTGGTGACGTGACAGGCGACGGGTAACGAGAAGAGGGGAAAGGAGAAAGGGGACAGTGTGTGTGTGTGTGTGTGTGTGTGTGTGTGTGTGTGTGTGTGTTACCTGGTAAGGTGTTTTCATTTCAGAGTCATTAGCAGGTGAACCCCCTTCCCTTGGCAAAATGTGAGTTGATGGATCTCTCTCTCTCTCTCTTCTCTCTCTTCTCTCTCTCTCTCTCTCTCTCTCTCTCTCTCTCTCTCTCTCTCTCTCTCTCTCTCTCTCTCTCTCTCTCTCTCTCTCTCTCTCTCTCTCTCTCTCTCTCTCTCTCTCTCTCTCTCTCTCTCTCTTGATAATTTTTAACATCTTTTCCTCTTGTGCCATTCCGTAATTGATTTTCCCCCTTGCGTGTTATCTGTAGTTAGTTATTTTCCTAGTTTTCATGAAGTACACCGCCTTTTATTCGTACTTCCTCATGCACGTCAACTTATTATTTTTTAATTTTTTTTATTTCTTGCTACAATCTACTTACAAAATTACTTTAACAATCCTTAATGGCTTCCTCATTAAGCCACTTCCCCAACTGTCCACTTCAATATTCACTCACCATTGCTACATCAAAAACATTAAAAGGATGTGTAATACTTTTCTTTTCTCATTGCTTTATAGACATTTTTTTTCTCTTTCTTCGCGCGCCTTTTGTTACTAAACTTTTCTTTATATATTTTTTTTCAGCGAGAGCGAGAGCGAGAGAGAGAGAGAGAGAGAGAGAGAGAGAGAGAGAGAGAGAGAGAGAGAGAGAGAGAGAGAGAGAGAGAGAGAGAGAGAGAGAGAGAGAGAGAGAGAGAGAGAGTAAAAAGAGGAAGACTGGTAGTGGTGGGAGCAGGAGAATAATGCGTTTGAATGTGCCTCGTCACCCATGCTTTACCTAGAGGCGCTACTTAACACTGTAATTAATGGTAGCCTCCACCTGTCTCCCTCCCATTAAACCATTACCACCTGGCACGTCCCTTACCTTACCCTCCCCTTACCCCTTACCCCTTACTTTCCAAATGGGTGATGCACTTAAATAAAAATATCCTCTAAGATTTTTTTTTTCTTCACATCTGATGAATTTTCAACACAAATCTATCAGAGACGAAAATCCCGGGCAAGGAAGTGCTAAGCGGCAGGACACGATAAAGGCGAGTGTCCTTGAAACTGTAATACACATATGAACCTTAAGAGCACGCTAGGTACGTGTCCAGGTGTCATGGAAGGGAGGACAAGGTTCGGAGTACAATCTGCCGTGTCATTTGAGGTAAGAAAAACAAATGAAGGTCGGGGACAGTAACTCTAAAATTAGTGTCCAGCGTTCCAGGCCTTCTAATTCTCACCTCTATTAAAGTTGCACGTAATTCAACGCCAACATACAGCCCACGTTGCAGTTACAGTCTGGCGGTGCGGGAGGACGTCTGTAGTATGTCACGAGAGGCAAGGGGAAAAATAGCAGAATATGTAAATAATGAAAACGATGATATGCAGGAGTTGGGATAAATCTGACAATGATAAAGTGATATTATAAAAGAAAAAATAACTTATGCATGAAGAGACGTGGATATAATGATGATGATGATGATGATAATGATGATAAGGTAAAATAGTTTCGTAGTAATGATAGATAATAATAATAATAATGATAATAATGATAGTCTCCGCCTCTATTTCCTTCCATCAGATTCACCTTGAGGCTACAGGTGAACATTTCCAATCAATCAACAAACACCTGGTGCAGTGTATCGTTAAGGATCTCTTCACATCTAATTATACACCTTCCAAAAATAAACACTGAAAGCTTCGTACCCGTTTTCCTCACCGTCAAAAGAGAGAGTAAGTTTTAGTCTTATTTTTCCTTTTTCTAACTCGATACATCCCTTTTATTCCACTCTTCCACCCTCGCTTGGTAACTGTACAATCCACTCTTTTAATACTGTCTCCACCTTCGGCCATTTCCTTTGCAGTCGTTCCACCTGTCAGGAAGTTTCTCTGCAGTATCGCCAAGTCATTAGTGAAGGTGATTACTGTTGGTTAATGACAGTAGATTACGTGCGTCAGGTAATGAGGTGGTGGTGTGCTTCGTCATCGTACGCAGGGCAAGAATAATTACCAAGTTCCTCCTTTCTCTCTTTTCATTCTCTCTCTCTCTCTCTCTCTCTCTCTCTCTCTCTCTCTCTCTCTCTCTCTCTCTCTCTCTCTCTCTCTCTCTCTCTCTCTCTCTCTCTCTCTCTCTCTCTCTCTCTCTCTCTCTCTCTCTCTCTCTCTCTCTCTCTCTCTCTCTCTCGTGTTGTTTTTAGCATCAGTGTCTCCTTCCTCAAACAGCTTCTTTAACCTTCCTTCCTCATTAACTCGTACTTTCACTGCCCTGTCTAGTGCTTCCCCAGCCCCTTGGTAGCCCCCTCGCAGCCCTCCGTGCCTCCTCAGCAAGTCTCTTTTCTTTCCTCCTCCCTTGAAGTAATTATCCCCTTCATACCCCACCACAAATCAATTTACTAGAGGCATCTCACCACCCCTTCAAGACGAACAAGGGGATGTAATGTGTAATGGCGCCATACGGTTATATAAGTCTCCTTTCAATCCAATTATGTAACTTTTTTTTCCTTTCATTTCAAGCATAATAATTTCTCGGATTCTCGGACACAACGTTAAATCATTGGTGAGCTTTGCAAGTGTTGTGATTTACGTAACAATTCTTAATCGCATGTTGTTTCAGGGACTGGCGAGGAGCAACCTGCCCAGGGATGGAATTATCCTGCTCCAACATGGGCCTTTCTGCTGCCTAACTCTCCTTGCGGTCGCTTTCGGTAGCAATCACACGGCAGGGTCTCAATCTATCTGAAACTGCCATTACTTACCCAAGGGACCATAATTAATGAGCCATTAGGTAAGATTACAGAGCCAGGCTGAGTTTTGAGATGATCCGGCATATTCAGGACGATGCAGAGAGCGAGATAATAATTGCTATGACATTGATTCAGAGCCGAGACGTCCGTCGGGGATGCCACCACTCGAGACCCAGACCGCAAGATTTCTATAATTATCTTTAATACAGCGTTCAAAAAATGGTGTACGAGTCATTGGATCGTAGTCGAGATGGTTGGTAAAATGCGGAGGTGACGGACACACAAAAACGAATTAATCGATGCTAATCACTGAGGTGTTCCTGATATATTGGATTTGTAATGAAAATTCTGCGGTGAAAAAAAGGTGTTCTAAGATATTGATTCGAAAGGTTAGTTACCCTTGGGTGCGGCTGTTCGTTGTGACCTTTATGAGTGTGTGTGTGCGTGTGTGTGTGTGTGTGTGTGTGTGTGTGTGTGTGTGTGTGTGTGTGTGTGTGTGTGTGTGTGTTTTATGACATGTGTTTATGAATACCTGATCATTTTACTTGTATTAATTCTACACAAACATTACCTTCCCTTAGAATACTCTTAATTTCATGCAAATTTACTTTATTGTCAATAATTATACTCATTCTTTGGTCCTATTATACACATTCACCCCTTCCTCTTCCTCCTCCTCCTCCTCCTCCTCTTCCTCCTCCTCCTCCTCCCCCTCCTCCTCCTTTTATACCCTCTTCGTTCTCACACTGGCAATTCCACTTTGATAACTTTCTTCCTTTCCTCTTATCATTCCTCTTCCTTGCTCCTCTTCCACCATCATTACCACGATGAAATACACCCTTACCCCCCTGCTCCCTGCCCCCTGCCCTGCCCCCTGCTCCCTTCCCCCTGCTCCCCCCTGCTCCCTGCCCTGCCTCCGGTGCTGGTCCCGAAAAAGAAAGACCTAAATGAAGTGTCAAATCTGGTATTATATAAAGCCAAATTCGACCACACTTACACCAAACCTCATTACACATGCGACCAATTGACAAGGTGCGTGGGTGCGTGCGTGTGCGTGTGCGTGTGTGTATGTGTGTGTGTGTGTGTGTGTGTGTGTGTGTGTGTGTGTGTGTGTGTGTGTGTGTGTGTGTGTGCGTGTGTGTGTGTGTGTGTGCGCGCGTGAGTCCGTATCCGTATACATTGCAATATACATTAAGAGGAAATGAGGAGCAGGAAGCTTTTTATAACGGAGGACGGAGAGCTAAAGGTGTAGTAAAGAGGGTGGTGGAAATTTTTTTTGGGGGGTGTAACGGTAGATAGTGGGTGATGGTAATGAGGTTAGCTACTCAAATATAATAAGAAAATAAAAAAAAAGAAGAGGGAGAAAGGCAAGGTGTGTGCGAGACTGAGGGAGTGAGAAGACTTAATAGTTGCAAGGGAATCAACGAAGCTAGGGATTGAGATGACAAAAGGCAGGTGTTAGAGGGAAGAAGGAGGAGCAGATGTGGATTACCTGTTATGGGCAAAGGGAGAAAGGGGTGGCAGGGGAGGGAAGTGAGGGGGAAGGGGGGGGGGCGGGGGGAGACCTGCGTGTGCGGTACTGGTAAGGTGAAGTGAACTCGTCCCAATTACACACAGGGTGGAGACCAGGTCAGTCCGGCTTGCAGGGCTTAATAATTATGACATTATTATGATGATTGCACTCGCTACCAACCTAGCCACCACCAGACCGGCCAGACACACACACATACATACACACGCATACACACACGCACACACGCCTCCCTCCCCCCCCACACACACACCGTACGTATATAAAACAAACAATGTAACAGACAAAAGCACACTAAAAAAAAGTAAATAATAAATATAAGGAAACAAAGACATAGGAAAAAGACTTGATAAAGATGTAGAGTCACTTAATAACAGAGAGAATAGTGACACAATAATGATAGAGGAGGAAATAGTGATGTGCATACAGGTTAGTGAGGAGGAGGAAGAGAAAGAAGAAGAAAAAGATGATGAGGAAGAGAAAGAAAATAAAGAGAAGTAGGATTAGCATCAGGATTAGGATTAAGATTAGAAGGAGGAGGAGGAGGAGGAGGAGGAGGAGGAGGAGGAGGAGGAGACTCACTTGACAGGTAATAT
>JAPQNM010000016.1:8033082-8040582 GCA_029783475.1 Metacarcinus magister
GAAACAAGGAAAAAAAAAATACACTTACGGGACTCTACTAAAAGATCTTAAGGAAGTAAAGAAGAAGAAGAAGAAGAAGAGGAAAGAAGAGGAAGAAGAAGAATCAAACACCACCACCTTCTCCACAATCGCTAATTACATACATACACACACACACACATACATACATACAGGGAAAAACACGAGAAACAAAAATTCTTTACAACTTTAACCATCCAACACGTCTGGCAGCATGCGAGAGAGAGAGGGAGGGAACCTGAAGTAGAAAAACGCGTCCAGCAATATTAAAAGATAATAATAAGTGCTTGTGGCTTCTGTACTCTGACGACCCGGGGCAGAATAATTAATGACTAGTAATTGCTACTTCAAGACTGGAAGCTGCGCGCGCATTGGTCCAGCCCGCTCCTCTCTTGGCTACCTTATTACGCTCTATTTCCACCCAACTCTTTCTTCTCACAGCTGTTGGGGAGACAAACCTCACACGGCATTAGGACTCCCAACACGAGAGAGAGAGAGAGAGAGAGAGAGAGAGAGAGAGAGAGAGAGAGAGAGAGAGGGAGAGAGAGAGTAGTGGGGGTGTAAGCATTAATTGGTTCTGCGTGAGGGCGTTGGCAACCATACGGCCACGGGGAAAAAAAAGTGCAAGTCAACATCGGTGTACGAAACGCGAGGTTGATCGGCGATGTTGCAAATCACTTCATCGGGAATTTTTGCGGCAGTTTTAGGTGAGGAAAGCGGTGGAGGCAAGGTGGTGGGGAGACTAGATAGACTATAGGCGGTGCGGGAAGATTTACAAGGTCATGGTGGTGGTGGTGGTGGTGGTGGTGGTGGTGGGGCGGTGTAGTGGACAGGTGTTCTTGGTGGTGTTGGTGGTGGGTCTGGGAAAACATTTGCTATATTCCTAGTACCTTAGTAACTGTTCATTTTCTCTGCTATAACAAAAATAAGAATATTTAGCAGATAAAAAAACTACTTCAGCGTCCTCTCTCACTCTGTTATGCCATATGTACAGGAAACAGTTTTAGGTCAGCTATGAGTTGACCTATACTGACCTTGACTTCAATGACTCCCTCCCGCACACCATAACTACAGCCACACACACGCTCACCTACACTAACAGCTGTCTTCTTAAACCCCTTAGTCCAAGTCGTGTTTGCATATCGAACCTTATAAATGCAGATTAGAAATACCGTGTTGCAATATAGAACATAAACCTCATTGCATTATTGGAAGGGGAAACTTGCTATAAAAAAAGGGACCCTACCAATCAGAAACAGGTGAAGCCATTACAAAGACATAAAATAAGTAATGAGAGGAATAAAATATTGAATACCTGATGTAACACATGACTGGAGAGAGAGAAAAAAAAAGGAAAAAAAAATAGAATTACCCACAGCAAAAAATATAAATGACTAACAATAATAAGGTTGAAACAGATAAAAACTTTCTTTAAACAAAAAATTAGAAAACCCTATTACAAAACCACAAGGAACTGAAATAAAACAATGCAACAAATACAGGTTACATTGTATCGTAAATTACCTGCATTTTGGTTATAAAAATAAAAAAAAGGTTAATAAGGTTTTCAGTTATTACGACGCAGAGCTCAAACCAACAGGAAATTCAGGAAAATTATGAAAATTGAGAGAGCGAGAGAGAGAGAGAGAGAGAGAGAGAGAGAGAGAGAGAGAGAGAGAGAGAGAGAGAGAGAGAGAGAGAGAGAGAGAGAGAGAGAGAGAGAGAGAGAGAGAGAGAGAGAGAGAGAGAGAGAGAGAGAGAGAGAGAGAGAGAGAGAGAGAGAGAGAGAGAGAGAGAGAGAGAGGAGAGAGAGAGAGAGAGAGAGAGAGAGAGAGAGAGAGAGAGCAGGTCAGCATGCAACATCACCTCATCGCCAGCGCCAAGCGAGGCAAGGATGGAGATAAGAACACCACCAATTACTTCATGGGATCGTGACTGTTCCAGGACAACTCAAACCTTACTCAATTCTGTGTTCTTCCCTAACTCGCCACTCACACACTCACACACACACACACACACACACACACACACACACACACACACACACACACACACACACAGTCATGTCACTCCTTCACTTCGTCTGAGATTCCACAGGTGTGCTCTCTCCTCTTCCCTTTTTCCAACAGGTGTGATATCTTTATTTATTTCTCTTCTTAGTTTTATGTTTCCAAACCCTTTTCTTTGTTTAAAACCTCTCTATTCAGTACTATATTATTTTCATCCTCCTTATATTTCTTACTCAAGGTTAAAATGTTATTCTTTATATATAATTCATCATCATTTCATCTCCTGTTCCAAAGTCTTAACTCAGATTGATCATGGAAATTCAGTCAGTTGGAAGAATGACGAACAAAAGAAGGTGAAGTAAAAATCAATCCCCCAAACAAGGTAAGGTGAGTGAAAGCTTGAACAAACACATGCAAGAAACAAGAGAATTACCGAGACCAAAAATCATGCATTCAGAAAACGAATCCTAAATAATGAAAGGAATATTGAATCAACACCCAAAAGACATGACCCAACTTGAGGAAACTTGGAAAATCAACCCTTTCTTTGCTCTTCCCTCGCGTTCCGTCTCACGAAACCACACAGTCACGCCGAAAACTAACGAAAAAAATAGGTGGAAAAAAATCTTCGACCATTTCTCGATTTCTGATGAGTGGCGGAGGTCAAGTGGGTCCTCGCGTGGGCTGCCTTACCTGGCGTCTAATTACCTGGCAGAGATACGAGGCCACGCACAGGATTCAGGCATTCCAGCACGCGAGAGAATTAATATCAGACACGCGGGGTTTTCATGCGGGTCAAGCGAAGGTGTACTTAACGGGAAGGACACGTAATGAGGATTCACCAAAGTTTAGAGTCCTTGCATGATTGGCTCCTTATGAATACAAGGCACCGACCACCCCGACGAAGGAGCTCCAGAAGGTATGTACTGTACTACGCAACATGGCTTTCCAGGGAGACATAAGTGCCCTTCAGTGCCTTCTTCAGCAGTCTTTAACCCGTATTCATTATCACTGTATCAATCATAATATTAACTTTCTTTGTCTTACCTCGACACACTCATTTATGTGGTAATTTTCTTTGGTATGTGAAATTACTGGAAAAAAACTGGATTTTCCCATAGATATTAACAACTAACTAGCCACTACCGGTATAAACAAGAGGAGCAGAAGGTACAATAATGCCACCTATGACCTTACACGCCGCAGCAATTCATACCAAACCGAACACTAACCCGACCAACCACCGGCGTTCCGTCTCAAACCCACTTATAACGCCAACCTACCCACACACTTACCCTCTCCCAGGCCCCCGACGACCCTAGTTGCCGCTATCAAGCCTTAAACAGCATCTGGAAAGACTTCTAATTATTTACTTTTTTTTCCTTTTCACTTTTACCCCGATTCCTTTTCACTTTTCCCGACAAAGGTAGACGCATCCCATTTCGCCGCCTGTGTCCCTCCTCTACCTGATCTCCGCCGCAATTAACTCCTGCTTTCACACTAACCCGACGCTGACAATGCACATCAATTAGCGCAGGTGATTAGGACCAAATTAAAGCCAAAGTTACCTGTGCCCGACGAGATAAAAAAAAAAGTAGATAAAAAAAGAGAAAGAGAAAAGAAAAATACAGGAAAAGAAAAAAAAATCTCTCTCTCTATCTATCTATCTATCTATCTATCTATTTCTCTCTATTTCTCTCTGTATGTGTATGTGTATGTGTATGTGAATGTGTATGTGCGTGTGCATAAGCGTGTGTGTGTGCGTGAGTCTGTGAAGGCAATCTATTCTCATTAAAGGTTTAGTGAAAAGCAAAAGTCAGCAATTCTTTTCACACTCACACGATCCTTGAGGAGAAACACAAGCCCTTGGCGGTGACGAAGGACAGGTTTGAACGCTGTGCACCTGCCAAGCTTAATTTCCCTTCACCTGACTCAGTGACGTTGCCTCCAAAAAGAAAACTCGACACTTATTTTTACCCCCCGAACCCCTGAGGAAGAAAATAAGTATAGGTACAACTTTTCTTTTTCCCAAGACTTAAATTCGAGCAATCTTAATTATAGCCGAAGAAAAGTGGTCACGATAACATTAAGCTGAAGTTAGTGCAGTGTTTCAGTTTCTCATTCCTTGGTGATCTCTGTACAGGTGTTCGTGGTGTCTGACGGCGAGTCGTGGGCGGGCTGGCGGGCGGGCAGGTGGGCGGGCGAATCCACATGACTAGACTGACACCAACAAGCCTTGCGATATCCCGTCACAGCTTGCATCAGCGTCAAATATGGAACACCACCACCACCAAGCCAAGCCAAGGCGAGGGAAACAAGCACCGCCTTTGCCTAACGCTCCTTGGCTGAATAACCTTCGAGCAGTGAAAACGTGAGACTGGCCCAGGTCGATCTTTGGGCAGCGTGACTCATTAGCTGGAGGTGAGGAGCGCCAACCCTCGCCTCTGCCCACCGCCCATGCCTGCCTTTCCCCAGACCTGCCACTCCCAGCGCCCTTAATTGCTCTGTGTTTACCTCAGCCCAGCCTCATCTGCATGTGTGAGGGCGGTGGCCTCTTGGACCCAACTGAAGGGACGGGGAGAGAAAAGAGAATAGAGGGAATAGGAGAGGTGAAGGGTTGTAAGGGAAGAGGAACACCACACAAGGGGATGCAGAGGAGGAAGGGAAGGACCGCCATACAACAAGACGGTAGGAAAGGGAAGAGAGAGAGAGAGAGAGAGAGAGAGAGAGAGAGAGAGAGAGAGAGAGAGAGAGAGAGAGAGAGAGAGAGAGAGAGAGAGAGAGAGAGGAGAGAGAGAGAGAGAGAGAGAGAGAGAGAGAGAGAGAGAGAGAGAGAGAGAGAGAGAGAGAGAGAGAGAGAGAGAGAGAGAGAGAGAGAGAGAGAGAGAGAGAGAGAGAGAGAGAGAGAGAGAGAGAGAGAGAGAGAGAGAGAGAGAGAGAGAGAGAGAGAGAGAGAGAGAGAGAGAGAGAGAGAGAGAGAGAGAGAGAGAGAGAGAGAGAGAGAGAGAGAGAGAGAGAGAGAGAGAGAGAGAGAGAGAGAGAGAGAGAGAGAGAGAGAGAGAGAGAGAGAGAGAGAGAGGAGAGAGAGAGAGAGAGAGAGAGAGAGAGAGAGAGAGAGAGAGAGAGAGAGAGAGAGAGAGAGAGAGAGAGAGGAGAGAGAGAGAGAGAGAGAGAGAGAGAGAGAGAGAGAGAGAG
This sequence comes from Metacarcinus magister, assembly GCA_029783475.1. Taxonomy (NCBI): domain Eukaryota; kingdom Metazoa; phylum Arthropoda; class Malacostraca; order Decapoda; family Cancridae; genus Metacarcinus; species Metacarcinus magister. Next base: position 8,038,305 of record JAPQNM010000016.1, read on the forward strand.
AGAGAGAGAGAGAGAGAGAGAGGAGAGAGAGAGAGAGAGAGAGAGAGAGAGAGAGAGAGAGAGAGAGAGAGAGAGAGAGAGAGAGAGAGAGAGAGAGAGAGAGAGAGAGAGAGAGAGAGAGAGAGAGAGATAGAGAGAGAGGGGGAGAGACAGGGGAAGGGTAAGCGTGAAGGGGGTGAAAGGGTAGAATACTTGGGTAACTGCAGTGTGTAAAGAGGTGACGCAAGGGGAGAAAGAAGCTGCATTTCAGTTCAGTGCGAGAGGGTGTGGAGCAGACAGAATGTAAGGAGAGTAGTGGAAGAAGAGGGTGGAAGGTGAAAGAAAGTTCCTAATAGATACAGAGACGATTCAACCCTACATAATGGAAACGTGTGTGTGTGGTGCAACAGACGGATGAGAAAGAAAACTAATACCCACGTAAAAAGAAAGAAAAAAATATAATGAAAGGAAGAATGGTTAGGTGAGGATGAGAGGCAACACGAGAAAAGGAGGAAAAAAAGGAACATACCCTTACAAAACCATACCCTCCCTTCCTCCTCCTCCTTCTTCTTCCTCCCTTGTGCCTTGCTATACCCTCTACGCCCTCAAGCACCATCACGAGCCGCCCTAAACAGACCTTCCTCTGAGCCCCGTCCTAGCCCCCTTCTGTTGTCCTTCATTCTTTACCTCCGTTCCAAGTCCTGAATATTCATCACTGTCGCTCACAACGAAGAGCCGGACAAATAACCTTCATATTTAGCTACTGACGGAGAGACTGTCTTTTGAAGTGTCCTTTTGTAAACAAGGAGGGAGGGAGGGACGGAGGGAGAAGGATTAATGGGTGGAGGGTATAAGGGAGAGGAGAATGACTAGGTAGTGTAAGGCTTTATGAATGGGGGAAGGGAAGAGGGTAGAGGAGGGTAAGAGGAGGTAGAAGAAGCAAGGTTACATTAGATATGCATAAAAAAAGTGATGTAGAAAAAATATATGAACGGTAAGGCATATGCAGTAGTAGTAGTAGTAGTAGTAGTAGTAGTAGTAGTAGTAGTAGTAGTAGTAGTAGTAGTAGTAGTAGTAGTAGTAGTAGTAGTAGTAGGAAATGAGGAGGAAAAACAAGGAGTCTCAGAAGGGTTAAAACAAAATTGAAAAGAGGAGGAGGAGGAGCACAAAGAAAAACAAAGAAAGATCAAACAACAACAGACTTGCTGGGCCTTAAAAAGCGGTTTGAGATAAATTACACATCAATTATACAATCAAATCAAAACTAAAACACACAGGATATAAAAGGAGAGGGAACACACACACACACACACACACACACACACACACACACACACACACACCTGGTAAGTAAGTAAGTAAGTACACGCCAAGGACTTTTTGTTTTACTCCTATGTGTCCTAATCTGCATAACAGTGGCCACTCCGCCCTTGTGCACCGTCCACGTGGCTTACCTGGAAATCAATTAGGACATTTTACCTGGCGGAACCCTCTTGCGGAATCCCAACATTTCCATATCAATTAAAAGGACTTAGAGACGCAGCTAAAGATGGACAACGAAAAGGAAAGATAAAAATCCTACAACATAAGGCACGAAGGACAGGTGTTTTGTTTACCTGGCCAGGATCTCACGGTGATTTAATGAGGATAATCAAGTTTCTCTCCTACTCTGCTGAGCCTTTCCCTAACAGCTGGATGGTAAGGTTGGTCGGGGAGGTTAAAAAATACCAACAACTGCTTGACTTCGTAAGCCTCACTGATTTACATAACACTGCCCACCTTCTTGCCGGCCGCTGTTTGCTTTGTCTATTTTTTTATCTCTACGGGTTGGGGAATAAATATTAATTAAAGCCATTATTCCCACAGGAAGGCTACAGGTCATGGTCCTTAGAGGCGGAGGTGTGATGGGGCGAACTCAGGAGCAGCAGCTGGGACCCACAATGGAGTAGAAAGGAGTAAGAACTGAGGGTAGGAGTGGAAAGGTAAGTTAAATTGCATAGCTGGAGTGAATGGAAAGTAAATAGAATTGGAAGTGAATGTGAAGGCGTAGATGTGATGAGTAGATGATGTGGAGGAAGGAGTGGAGTGCATGAGGATGGGGTAGAGGGCGAGAAGGAGTGTGGAAGGTGAGTGTCTCCAGAATACGAATGACTGTGTGGTGTGTTGGGGGTCTCGCAAGGCACACCACCCCCACCACTTTGTTCCCTTGTGACGCCAAGATGACTGTCAGACTACCGGCTTAAAAACACACACACACACACACACACACACACACACACACACACACACACACACACAC
>JAPQNM010000016.1:8045582-8053082 GCA_029783475.1 Metacarcinus magister
AGAGGAAGATTTATAAAAGAAGACAAGATGAATAGCAAGAGGGTGAAGGAGAGGAGATGTAACGAATAGAGGGAGGAATAACAAAGAGCTGAGAAAGAGAGAAAGGTTAAGCAAAAGAAAGAGAATGAAAGAGAGTGAGAGAGGAGGTGGACGAGACTGAGGAAGACTTGTAAATAAGAGAGGTGAGAGAAAGAGAGGGAGAGAGGGAATAAGAGGAGGAGGAGGAGGAGGAGAAGGAGGAGGAGGAGGAAGAGTGAGGGCAATCTCCTGACCCAAGTTACGATAGACATCATATATTGCGCGGGATATATGAACCTTGAGGGCAGAGAGGGAGGTAGGTTCGAACCCCGCCCATCTTATCGCAGGAATTAGTCGGGAGGTTGGGATGGAGGAGGTAGATAAGGCGAGGAAGAAAGAGGGAGGTGGGAGGGAGAGATAGTGAAGAATGATAGAGAGGGAGAGGGAGAAAGAGAGAGAGAAGGGCAATGAAAGAGGGTGAGTGAGAGATGAATGATGGATGAAGAAAAAATCGAGTAAACTGGAGATGATGAAAAAAGGAATGATATAAAGAGAAGGAGGAGGAGGAGGAGGAGGAGGAAGAGGAGGAGGGTAAGGCATGAGAAGAGAGAGGAAAAGATCACCTCATCACCATTCTGACCCATTGACATTTGGAAAAAACAAGACATGACACAACACCCAACGACGACAACACCAAAAAATAACCAACAGGTTACTCTGATTTTGATATTTTCTCACATATTTGACATTCCTCTCCCTCTCCCTCTCTCTCTCTCTCTCTCTCTCTCTCTCTCTCTCTCTCTCTCTCTCTCTCTCTCTCTCTCTCTCTCTCTCTCTCTCAAGGGAAACACACAGAGAGGAATATCGAAGGAGAGTCCATTAGTTTTGTGTTTACCTTTGAAACTGTGTCAATCCTCACTGCTTCCCGCCACGAGTATCAGCTGGTATTATGTTAGCGGGTGAAGGACAGGGAAAGGATTGCAGGAAGAGGAGGAGGAGGAGGAGGAGGAGGAGGAGGAGGAGGAGGAGGAGGAGGAGGAGGAGGAGGAAGAGGAGGAGGAAGAGGAGCCTTGTCCCCTTTGATGCAAAATAACGTAAGTAAACAGTCAATTCTTGCGTGTAATGTCTTTTTTTTTTTTTTTTTACTTTTTTTCTTTATCCAGGAAGAGGTCTGGTACCCAAGACACTAACGGGTCGGGGAGGAGCAGAGGGAGACGGAGAAAGACTGAGAGAAAGAGAGGGAGGCAAAAAAAAAAAAGCACACACACACACACACACACTCACACACACACACACACACACACAACCCAGCAAATTCACTTCTACACTTCAAAGGTAAAAAACATCAAAGGAATCAATCGTTCAGAGCATACACACGCCATGCCGGAGGAGGAGGAGGAGGAGGAGGAGGAGGAGGAGGAGGAGGAGGAGGAGGAGGAGGAGGAGGAGGAGGAGGAGGAGGAGGAGGAGGAGGAGGAGGAGGAGGAGGAGGAGAAGAAATAGGGCCACGAAACAACGCACCAATGCCATTTTAACCCTATCCTCACAAACACACACACACACACACACACACACACACACACACACATACACACACACAAACAGCTTCCCGCACTCCCTCACAGCCTCGATAAGAGCAGCACACGACTCATGCATTAACTGAACCTATAATTTAGCCAGCTTGGGGCCGCCTTGCCACCCATTACATATGTCCGTGCCGCAGCATTAGGGAAAAAAGGTGCCGTGCCTCCTCGATACCTTAATTAGTAAATTGGTTGGGCTTTACCTGTGCCTGTGGGTTTTCACGCTGCGCTTCCCTTTGACTCCTATATTAAGGGGATTCGAACCTATTCCTCCTGTCAATTTGCGTAGAAAGAAAGTTATTTATCAGCCCACACGAGATAATTTAAGAGATGGATGATTATGAATGTGTGTGTTTTTCTCTTCCTTTCGCTTTGCCTTGACTGTTGTTTTTTTTCTGCAATGAGGATAATTAATCTTGATCATCGGTATGTTTGTGGCTTGTTGCTTAATTATATGCTGCTGATTGTACATTATATATATCTTTCAATGTGGTTTTTTTTTCAGCTCACTTAAGTGCTATTTTTTTTTTTCTTCGTTCAGTCGCTACGTTAATTTCAGTCATGTTTTATTTTCTCCTTCTTGCATTTCATTAACACATAAAATAACACTAATTTCTAGGTATTAGAGAACATGATAAAAAACTACAATTATCATTAAAAATATAACCCCAGGAAAGAAAGTAAAGATTAATATATATGAAAGGTGTAGAGATGAAAAATGTTGCCAGAACCCTTTCATGTTTTACGCATAGTTACCAACACCGCGGAGGAAAGATAGAGAGATAACAGAGAAGGTATATATATAGCAGTCTCTTGTCTCACGTTCGCCATTAAGTCCACGCATAATTAACAAACATTATCAAGCTTCAGGACGCCGCCGAAGACAACGGAAAAAAACGAGCTGCGATAATTTAGTGAAGACAATTTCTTTTCTTTTTCCTTAAGGCGTACGAACTCGTGGGTCCCTTCACAGCGCCGGACGGAACTTGGAATTAGCGGAGAGAGAAAACTTTATGGCTGATCTTACCCCATCTTTCATCACGTGTGGAGTAATGGAAGAGGAAGAGGAGGAAGAGGAAGAGGAGGAAGAATACTACACATGTTACAAATAAGAATTAATAAAACATAATAAAAAAACTTGTTATCGTTTATCCAGCTTGATCTGCTTAGGTATAAACGACTGGAAAAAAAACCAAAAGAGAAAGTAAGATAACAACTCTCCCAACGAGTCTTAAATACATTATGTGAGGCAGTGAAATAATTACCCAGTCTGTCTTGTGAATATTGTCTTTATTTTCAGTGACTGCATAAATGTGTTTGGAGGAGGAGGAGGAGGAGGAGGAGAAGGAGATGGTGGTGGAAAAAGACGAAGGGAACAGAGATAGGAAAAAGAGAAAGAGGCGTTGGAGAGAAGATTAGAAAGGAGGTGGAAAAAAAGTATTGGAGAGGAAGAAATGGAGATACGGAATGGGAAAAGAGAGTATGCAAGTGTGTGTGTGTGTGTGTGTGTGTGTATGTGTTGGTACGTTGGTATACTGGAGGAGGAGGAGGAGGAGGAGGAGGAGGAGGAGGAGGAGGAGGAGGAGGAGGAGGAGGAGGAGGAGGAGGAGGAGGAGGAGGAGGAGGAGGAGGAGGAGGAGGAGGAATCTAAAAATACTGGGCGAGTCGGGGGCCACAAACCCACAATTAACGCCGGCTAAATAAGGCAAGAAATCTGATAGTGTAATAATAGTCATAAAAATGTGATGAAAATGTGATAGAGTTCGTATATTGTATGCAAGTGTTCTCGTGAAGGGAAAAAGAGAGGAGAGGGAAAGGGAAGGGAGATGGGGTGGGTGTTGAAGGGAGGGTGAACAAGGCCCGTATACGTGTAATTAACAACAGGCAGGTAAAGTGTTAATTTACCTGGGTGGTGGTGGTGATGGTGATGGTGGTGAGAGGAAGAATTAATAGGAAAGGAATGTAGAGGTTGACAAAGAGGAGGAGGAAGAGGAAGAAGAAGAGAAGGAGGAGGAGGAGGAGGTGGAGGTGGTTAGGACACAGCTACGCATTAATGAGCTTGTTCGTACACAAAGCCGCGATGTCTCAGTGAGTCAACAAGGCTGCAAGGGAGTGTGTTTTTCCCTCTGTGATTGTGTTTGCTTGTGCTTGTGTTTATGCATGACCTCACTACCTCACTGACTGACTGACTGACGAAAGGGTGACGCTGCAAAACACTGACTTACTGACTGACTGACTGACTGACTGGAAGAAAAAGAGAAAGAGAGAGAGAGAGAGAGAGAGAGAGAGAGAGAGAGAGAGAGAGAGAGAGAGAGAGAGAGAGAGAGAGAGAGAGAGAGAGAGAGAGAGAGAGAGAGAGAGAGAGAGAGAGAGAGAGAGAGAGAGAGAGAGAGAGAGAGAGAATTCCCTCCATTGATCATTATTATTATTATTATTATTATTGTTATTATTATTATCTTGCTGTATTTCCTTATTTTCTTATGTTCTTATGAGAGGGAAAGGGAAGGAATTAATTGAAGAGGATGAAGGATGAAGATGGTATAGTGTGATGAGAGGAAGAGGAAAAGGAGGAAGATAAGAAGGAGGAGGAGGAGGAGGAAGATGAGGAAGACCAGTAGGAAGATGACCAAGAGGAGGAGGAGGAGGAAATAAATAGTAAGAAGTGTTATTACAGGTCAGAGAAAAATAAGGTAAGATAGAGATAATGAAGAATGAGAAGTAAACGAGAGAAAGATGAAGAAGAGAACGTAGGAGGAAGAGATAAAGAGGCTAAGGATTGAAGCTGGAAATCATCAAGAAGGAAGGAATAGCACGAAGAATATGAATAAACAATACAAATAAAAATAAAAATAAAAATGGAGATATAAACAAAACAGATAAAAAAACTAAATAAATAAATAATAAATAAAAAAGAAAACAAGACCGGCTGCAAGAGAAACTGAAGGAAAGTAGGTGAGAATCAGTAAAAAAACAAGACAAAAAAGACAAAACAAAAACAAGGCAATATAAAAAAAATGAGACAACACAAACGAGGCAGCAAGAAAGAGAGAGAAAAAGATAAAAACAAAAGGGAGAGAAAGAAGGGAAATGATCTAGGTATGGGGGAGGGGAGGAGAAGGAATAGTAGCTAAGGGAGGTGGAGGAAGACGAAGGAGACAAGAGGAAGGGGGAGGGAGGGGCAGAGGGAGGGAAGAGGCGTCTGTGTGTCATAAACAAAGGAAGGGTGATCGTATCGGCTTAAGGTGTTTGGACGAGCTGAGAAATGAAGACACAGGTAGGCAGGAGGAGGAGGAGGAGGAGGAGGAGGAGGAGGAGGAGGAGGAGGAGGAGGAAGGGTGAAGGGAAGGGAAGGGGAGGCGAAGGGGCGGGAGGCGTGTCTAGGGCGTGGTAAGTCTGCGTTATAGAAGCCAATGTGAACAAAGGTAATGTAATTTTTCACACTAGTAATGAGAAAAGTGTGTGTGTGTGTGTGTGTGTGTGTGTGTGTGTGTGTGTGTGTGTGTGTGTGTGTGTGTGTGTGTGTGTGTGTGTGTGTGTGTGTGTGTGTGTGTGTGTGTGTGTGTGTGTGTGTGTGTGTGTGTGTGTGTGTAAAAAGACTCAAACGCACACTTGCATCTTCAAACAATAATTAAAATGCTCCTTTAGATGAGAGAACCGCAAAGAGAAGAGGAAGATGAGGATAGAAAGAGAAAAGAAAGAAGAGAAGGGAAGGGAAGGGAAGGGAAGGGAACGGGAGGGAGAGTGTGTGAGACTGGACAGCTGTAAGTACTCACCTCTTCCCTCTTAGCATATATTTACCTTGCTTTAACATACACATCATATTATTCTTTATTAACCCCTTATCACCTAACACATGTACCCAGTGATTGGTGTTTAAATAAAATCAAACATACATCACAAAACTCTTCGCTTTTTTTTTCTTCGTTGTACAATCAATCAATATGACAAGTTGGCTGTGTTTTTATCTGATGAATTGGTATTTATTGAGCTTGTAGGTGTAGAGGAGGAGGAGGAGGAGGAGGAGGAGGAGGAGGAGGAGGAGGAGGAGGAGGAGGAGGAGGAGGAGGAGGAGGAGGAGGGAAGATGTAAGAAAAGAAGGGGAAGGAGGAGGAATTGAAAGAGAGAGGAAGAGAGATAGAGAGAAGAAAAACACAACCACAAAGAAACCAGTGGTGGGTGAGGTCGTAGGTTCTGATTAATAAACTCATTAGCTCTCCTAACTACCCTTGGAATGACACTCCTCGTTTGCATTTGTCACAATTCACCAGTTAATGAAGACGGTAAGTGAGCCATTACTCTCCTGGCCACAGCACCAGCACCACCACCACCACCACCACCACCACCACCACCACCACCACCACCACCGCCTCCCTCACACCCCTTTCCCCCCTGCCTCCTCACCCTTCCACGTCTCCGTAAACTAAGATTCCAAGTCTCGTATGCAAAGTAACTTGACTCTTAGAAATAAATTAGTCTCCCTTGCAAATAAAAAAACAAGTAATTCTCTCGCAAGTCTGATATCTATAAATTTAACAAGCGTCGCACTAAAGGTAAGAATTTGCATAGGTGCTCAACGTAAATACCTTGGAGGAGAGCGCGAAAAAGTGTTCTTAAAAAAATATATATATACGTTAGATATGCATATGTGCTGCAAGATGGACGCAATATTCTGATAAGCTGTTGTTTGTGATATTTTGAAGACGAAAAAATAAAAGTGGAGTTACAAATTTACTTTTAAAAAATACATATCTCTGAATTCTTGTATAATTTTGCATTTTATATGATTCAGGTATTAAGGGACATATTTTTTTTTAATAGGGAAGAAAAAAGTATTTAAGTAGACAATGAAAGAGTAATTATGTTATAAATACCATGATCCAAAATATTTAAATAAGTGTTGAGTGTCTTATAGGTGAGTAAATGTTATCAGCAGTAAGATATACTCAACAAAATGACTATAAAACGCCCTCTTGTTTCCTCCCATTGTCGAGGAGAAGAAAATGCAGCAAATCAAGTGGAAAATTAAATATAGTTATAAGTTGCTGTTATGTTGTCGGAAAATGGAAGGAACTTTTCTTACTTTAGTGTCGGCATTGAAATCACCAACAGGTATGAATGCTCTCTCTCTCTTTCTCTCTTTCTCTCTCTCTCTCTCTCTCTCTCTCTCTCTCTCTCTCTCTCTCTCTCTCTCTCTCTCTCTCTCTCTCTCTTAACTCTCCGATACATTCATCAATCATCGCTTCAGTCTTTCCTTCACCTCTCACCTTTCACGATCATTTATTTTTTTGTGTGTTTTCATCTCTTTGTTACACTAAAATATTCCTCCCAACACTTTCCAAACTCTTCCATCTCCATCAGAATGTCTTCAGCCTTTCCTTACATCCATCCTAGATGTCACTACAACTACCACCACTACCATTACATACTACTACCACTACTACTACTACTACTACTACTACTACTCTCTCCTTCTCTCATATTGTTTTCTAGCTGTTTCTCATTCACATCCTCCTTCTCCTTCCTCCTCCTCTGATCTTCTCCATCATCACCTTCCATCACCTTCTCTCTTTCCTCACCTTCATGACACATTCGGGTTTTCCTGACGGCTTATCTGAACATGACTCCCTTGGGGGGCTGGCCTTTACCACGGCCTTCGAAGGGGTAACTCTAAAAGATGTTACCATGAATTTCTGAGGGACGAGTATGAAATAGAAGGGTAAGGTTAAGTACAGGTACAGCACATGGGGCTTTGCTGTGAAGATGGGGATGAAGAAGGGAAGGGGAGGGAAGGGAAGGGGATGGCAAGGGATAGGGAAGGGGAAGAGAAGGGGAGGGAAGGGGAGGGGGTCAATAAACACTATATTAAAGTGTTTGTATCTTCAAAGTGAATCTATTAAAC
>JAPQNM010000016.1:8065582-8078082 GCA_029783475.1 Metacarcinus magister
AGTTTCAGGGGAAGGGAAAAAATAAGAATAATAATAATCTTTCTATATAGAGGAGTCTTGAAAGAAGGTATGAAGGAGGGAGGGGATGTGTATATGAGGCAAGACCGTTACTGTGTTAAGAAAAGAAGAGGAGGAGGAGGAGGAGGAGTCTTAAGGTGGTCTTGTGAGTGTCTTCTTCCTCCTCTTTCCTTTCCCTCTTAACGGTGAGTCTATTTTCCTTCCTTCCTGATGGTAATTTTTATTTTTTTCTTTCCTCCTACTGACGATTTTTCTTAATTTGTTTTCCAACGATGATGACTTTCTCGTAATGTTAACTAGTCATAATTTGAATCTTGAAAGGGAGAGAGAGAACAAAAATGAACTGAAATAACCTCACCACCACCACCACCACCACCACCACCACCACCACCACCACCACCACCACCACCACCACCACCACCAGTACGCGGAAGACAGAAATTACCTGCGAGGTGAGACGCAAGACTAATAGAGCAAAAAAATACGTGTGTGTGTGTGTGTGTGTGTGTGGTTATGTTTGTGTTTATGTTTGTGCTTGTTAGAGAGCAATTGAGAGATGAGAGGGGGAGGGAGGAAGGGAGACCGAGAAACACACGACAGCAAGAGTGAGTGAGGTGGAGAGAGGAGTGTAGGTGTGAATAAACGTAAACAAAGGAGGGGTGAGTGAGTGAGTGAGTGAGTGAGTGAGTGAGGGGTGAGTAAGAGTGAGTGAGTGAGTGAGGGGTGAGTAAGAGTGAGTGAGTGAGTGAGTGAGTGAGTGAGTGAGTGAGCAACAAGTAGACGTGGTTTATGAGGAGAGAAGAGGAGCAGAATGTGTATGAGGCGGTAAAGGTGATCCAGAATGAGGGTAGGTAATAGAGGGGAGGTGATAGGAGAGGTACTAGGAGCAGGAGGCTAAAATCATGTCCCTCACTCCAGCAGACCATTGTCCAACGCTGGTTCCGGAAACTATAAGGTTACGCAGCGCAAAGAAAAGAAAAATTAAAGAATATGACAGAGGACTAGAAAGGAAATTGCTGCCTAACGCTTATTGGCTTATCAATGGCCGGCGTTCTGAGGCATCTACAACAGGAGGAAAAAAAAAGTGTAATTGCTGTTATTACTATTATTCTGTTCCTTTCTTCTGTTTTTCCTTATTCAACATCAGTGCATTACGATTTCATGTGTAGTAGTAGTAGCAGTAGTAGTAGTAGTAGTAGTAGTAGTAGTAGTAGTAGTAGTAGTAGTAGTAGTAGTAGTAGTAGTAGTAGAAAAAAGTAATCTATCATATTCACATTTCTTTTTTGAATGATAATAATAATAATAATAATAATAATAATAATAATACACAATAAGCTGTTGTTCGTTCATTGTGTGCGTAGCGTTAGTCAGCTGTCAGCCGCCGCGCCGCCTATCGTGCTGACACCGTGGACCAAGCACTCACCTGGCCTCACCTGTTCATCATTGGCGCCACCTCACGATGATTAATGGCGCAGCGGAGCCAAAGGTGAGCCATTAACGCCCACCACACACACACACACACACACACACACACACACACACACACACACACTACTATCAGGAATAGCAATATACAACTAAAATCCAAACAGTAGACGTAAATTAAGTATATATTATCTCTCTCTCTCTCTCTCTCTCTCTCTCTCTCTCTCTCTCTCTCTCTCTCTCTCTCTCTCTCTCTCTCTCTCTCTCTCTCTCTCTCTCTCTCAATCTACACTCGGGGGCATTATATACAAATACGAATTTCTCCCCCCTTCCCTCCCTCCCTTCCCCTCATCTCCAGGAGACAACCGTGACCACAGGAAATTCTCCCCCTCAAGTAATTACAATCATTTCACAATCACTTCCGTTTATTCCAACCTGTGACAACCCAACAATCCCTCTCTTCTCCCTCCATTCTCTCACCTCCCTCTCCCTTCTCTACCTTATCACGGCCCCTCGCTCTCCCCTTATCTCCTCTCCTTCCATCCTCTTCCTCCTCCTCCTCCTCCTCCCCTTCAGGAAGACAATCGGCCTTCTTCATCCAAGTCTTCCCTATCTCCCCTCTTTTAATAAACTGAGGACCTCCCTTTATCCATGCTATTAAGAGTACTTCTCCTCTTACAAAGGACAGCCTCCGTCTCTTCTCTATCTCGTCTCCTGTGCTTCGATGGAGTCCTCTTCATTCCTCCTCTTTCCCTTACGTCCCCTCTTCCCTCATTACTACTCCTCCACTTATTCCACTTGAGAAAACGAAGAGCATGGCACAGCAGGTGTGTACTAACCGCAAGTGTGATAAATAATGAAGAAAGAAGATTACAGAAAATTTATGAACTGCAGTGTTGACATTTACTACAGTGTTGACAGTTAAGAATACGGATATATATATATAGAGAGAGAGAGAGAATAAAAGTTAAAATCAACGTAATTTACTGGTCTAGGGGGGGAAAATGAACTTAATCCCCGCACCCCTTCCCCCCCTTCCCGACACACACACACACACACACACCACACACACACACACACACACACACACACACACACACAAAGGACTATAAAGTTTGACGCCAGCACAGCCCCGCCCCGCCTCGCCTCGCCTCTTCACCCGCCAAACCCATCAGACAAATTACAGAAAACTAATTATAATAAATTGTGGTCTGCTTAGCGCGAATCTTAAATACACACATACGGGAGGAGTGAGTGAGTAGACGATCCCTATGATTACCTGCAATTAAACAACACGGACTTGATTGCAGCAGTGTGAGTTAGTAAGTAAGCAAGTCTGTTTCACCACCACCACCACCACTACTACCTCACGCTAACCTCACTCTTGTCCATTTCTCACCTCAAGTTTCAGATTAAGCAGTAGCAATTAGTGTTTTTACGGCATGAAACTACATTCTCTCTTTCTCTTTGGCTTTCTTTACTGTGTGTGGCAACGCGAGCAAACACGGCGTATCCAAGTACCGTATGTGTGTGTTATTGGAGGTGTGAGGGAGTGAGGGAGTGAGTGAGGGAGTGAGTGCAGCAGCAGGTCAATTAGTTTTGGTCTGCTGAGGGCGTGACTCTTGCCTATCTGTGGTTGCATTGCTGGTTTATATATACCTGATTTTTGTGCTTCGTGTTGTAGAAAGGAGAGAAGAAAAAAAAACCACGACGTTATGTTGGTTAAATTCCGTCAAATTAATAATATAATGGCAAGTTTAATATCTAGAAATTTCACTCACGTTCGTCCACTTATATATATTTTTTTTAGTTCTTTCCTTCGTCCACTTAATTCAGACGACGGACCAGGTATGTTACGTTAAAACCCACACCTTAGATACGGAAGTGGACGTAATACTAAGGTAAATCTTCCCGAAATTCAGTAATCTGTTTTAACATTTTTCCCTCAGAGAAGCGCGTTCAACAAACTATTTCATCACTCGCTGTCATTGTTCAGTGTGGATGTTTTTGTTCCCTTTTGCTCCTTCACACTTTAATACATTTCTTTTTTTAAACTTTATAACTTACTTTTCTCTCACGTATTATATGATCAATTTTCGTTTTTTGTCAACTGTAAATAGAGGGTCAGTTTTTTTTCCAAATTTTTTTTTTTTCAATCTAATCACTGAAGCAACAAGATTCCGTATCAGTGACCCTGCCATTACCTATTATAGTGTTCTACTCTTCCGCCAGAACTAGTAAGCAAGCATCCTAACACTGCATTACAATAATTAATAATACACACATAAACAGTCTCCCCTCACCAATGCTCCTACACAACCCCCTTTTCTACTAACATACCCATAGATACTCACATATAAACCTTCCTTCACTACTCCACACTTCCCCTCAAAAAACTTTACACCATTCCTCAAAACTTCCTCTCATACACTCCCAAGATGAATTTTTATAACCTCACTCACCCGTTAACTGAAGTCTGAGTCATGAAGATCCCGAGGAATGCCTTTGCGATGCTATGCCACACTTGCATGATCACCCACTCAGACTGTTCAAAGCAGTGGTTTAGGAATTGGTTAGTATCTTCATCCATGGTTAGAGGGATAAACTTTTCTCTCACCTCATCCGTCAAGGCCAGCTCATCCACCTCATACATCTGGAAGGAGAAAAGGAAGGTGAGGAAGGTGGGTGATCACGAGGGGTTAGGGTTAAGGGTTAGGGAAAGATGCTTGTTTTGTGCTATGTGTTTTTTTTCCCTATGGTTTCCCCTCACACCCATAACACCAATCAGTACTCAAAAGCAGGACAGACAGGTGTAAAGAGGGAAAAAAGATTGAGGAGAAAGAATAAAAAAGGTCTTGAAACTTGAAGAGGGAAGGTGACGTGTGAACAATTACATTTATGACCAAGAAAATGAACTCAAGTAAGTCTCTCAGTCTCTCTGTCTCACTCTCTCACTCTCTCTCTCTCTCTCTCTCTCTCTCTCTCTCTCTCTCTCTCTCTCTCTCTCTCTCTCTTTCTTGCTTCCTTTCACGTCGCACTGTCCCGTCAAAGGATCTAATGATTCCATCGCACCCAAGAGAAGGCACAGCGGCACAGCGCACTTACATGAGAACAGCTGACTCAACCCTTTCCCACCAATGTCAACCACCTGGACACCACATCATATACACCACCACCACCACCACCACCACCACCACCACCACCACCACCACGTTTACCTACACCACATCATCAATCCTAACACTTACATCTCATAACTTTTCTTGTCATAACATCAATGCAATATATGTAAAACTGCCACTTCCACACCTATCTGGATCCTAATCATTCTTACACTATCTGATGCATCACTAGTGTTATATTTACTACATCCACTATTACTATAAGCTTCGTATCGTAATTACTAGTTCAAATATTTATCAGGAAAATAGTTATGTATAAAAAAAAGATAGAATTTCACTCGTATCACTTCTTTTAATCTCTTTCTTCAACCGCCATTAACCTAACTACCACTAATTCTTGTATTACAACCCTAACTGTCACTATTTCTATCGCTACCATCTTCATTACGGAAAAAAACAGAAGTGTCATCCTTATCACCAATATTTCAAGCGTGTAATTTCATAAACAAACATCAAGTAGTAGAATAAAATGTTGCTACCACAATTAGTACTCGAGCAACAAACATTTAACTGAGCCACACATAACCACTATCAGTAACATCTATGACAACACACCACCACCTTCGTTCCTCGGCTTCTCCTCCTCGCCTTCCGTTACTATTCCTGAATCAATAAACATTCCTCAACATAACATGCTTGAAAATCCTTCCGTTCACTTAAGCTTCATTTGCAACATTATGATACATCTCCTTCCTCTCACCCCTCCCCTCACTCCCCCAATCAACCATGCCCTCCTTACTCATTCCATAATGGACATACCCCCTTATCACCCCTCTCTCCCCTCCCCATTGCTTCCCCCTCACCCTTCATCCACTAGCGAACCACCCATCACCTTCACTCCAGCAAACTAACCCCCACCTCACCCCCTCCTCCTCCTCCCTTAACCCACACCCCCTTCCTCCCCAGTAAGCCGCACCTCCCTCGTCCTCTCACACCCCTCAGAGACCCTTTACCCCCCAGTTTGTAGTCCCCTTCTAACCCTCCCCTCCCGCCACCCTTTGCAGAACCTGTTGCAATGGTCACCCGTTTTTTGTGCAGTCGCTAGAGGGGAGACTGAGCAAGCCCCGTCAAAGGGCGCTCAAACAAAACGGACGGTCGACGCATAGCTATTCAGAAGGACGCCTCGCTGCCCTGTCGAGTCCACGGTGCTCAGGGCGGCGGGGCTTTTGTGTTGTGGCGAAGCGGTGCAACGCGCAACACACCCGGTGGAAGGAGATATGACTTGCTAGGTTGTGTTGCGTCTCTTATGGTCTGGTTATTCTGGAGTCTCGGGAAAGTTGTGTTGTGTTGTGTTGTGTTGCGTAATGTTATTGTTATTAGTATTGATTGTTGGTATTGAATGGCTGTTGATGGTGGTAGTGATGGTGATTGTGATGCTATGAAATACACCAGAAAACCAATTTAAAGCAGCGTACAATGTTATGCCAGTTAGGTTACTATTAAGTATTTACGGAGTTCAAAGTAATGTTCCTGCTAATGAAAATATAAGTAGAAGGGAATAATAAATGAAGTAATACCAGTTTCGACAAAAAATATAGGTGTATTACATTTGTTTCCTGTTCTTTTTTTTATATTGAGTATCTTTGTTCGTCCCATCTGCTTGTCCTCTTTGTCTTTTTCCTGTTTTCCCCACAATTTTCCTGTTTGAGTCTGTTCCATCTGGTCTATCCATTTCCCTTCTTTCCTGTTTATCTAGTTCCCATTTATTCCATAATTATCTTCCAGTTTACATGTATTCCTGCATCTGTCTATCACGGTTACATGTCATTCGATACTCAGGTGATAGGTGCTGAACACATTTCATACTCGCATTTAAAATTATTGGTTTATTTAATATATTTTGCTTGATTTCTTTGTTTAGTAATCTTTTCTCTATGGTTTCTAAAGTAATTAAAAAAAAATTTCCGAAGTGTTTTTATAATGTTTTGTTTCTTATTAAGGAAAATAAACTAAAAATAAGAAACTATTTTGACGTAACTTTTCATTTTGCATTTATATTATATAAAATAAAAGGGATACAATGCAATTATTATCTTCAAAATAATTCAAATAAAAAAAAACATTAGTACCAATAAACAAAGAAAAATAAGAATCTATGAAAAATAACCGTAAATACGGTTTCAAAACTATTCGCTTATTTAATATTTTTTCTTGATTGATATATATATATATATATATATATATATATATATATATATATATATATATAAATATATATATATATATATATATATATATATAAATATATATATATATATATATATATATATATATATATATATATATATATATATATATGTGTGTGTGTGTGTGTGTGTGTGTGTGTGTGTGTGTGTGTGTGTGTGTGTGTGTGTGTGTGTGTGTGTGGGTGTGTGTGTGGGTGTGTGTGTGTGTGAGTGTGTGAGTGTGTGTGTGTGTGTGTGTGTGTGTGTGTGTGTGTGTGTGTGTGTGTGTGTGTGTGTGTGTGTTTGTGTGTGTGTGTGTGTGTCTGTGTGGGTGTGTGTGAACGTTCTATAGTTTCAGTAATTTAAGTGCTTCCCAGATACACTTTGGTAGTTTGAGTCACAAACGGTTTGCGTCGGAAATAGTCTGAGAAATATTTTAAGTATGAAATGTCTTCAGTACCTATCATCTGAGTATCAAATGACCTGCACCCATCTATCACTCCTTTTCTTTTAACCATTTTTTACTTGACCTTTCTTCCTCTAGTTCCCTTCCAATCTATATTCAAGTTTCTGTTTCCTTTCTTTTTTACATAACTGCTCTTCCCTTACTACGTCTCCATCCCTCTGTGGCAGCTTTCCCCCTCTCTGCATGACTCTGTACAATCCCCGGCGTGAGAATGTGACGGAAACTCCAAGGATCTACAGCTGATAGGCTCCCACGTGTGTCCTTCAGGTTTCTTTTCCACCCTTCTGCTTCTCCATCCATCCACCTCTCTCCTTGCTGTAAATCCTCCCTTCCTACACGCCTCTCGTCTCTCACACAACCGGTTAACTCCCTGCATCTCCCATACGATTTGGCAAGAGGGAGGGAGGGAAGACTTGCAAAATAATCCGTCATAAATATATATAAAAAAGTGAACGTAAAGACCGGTTGGAGATGTAATATGTAACATTAATTTTTATGTATTATTACTTTATTTTCATCTTTTGTTACTGTCTTTTCTTGGTTTATTTATTTTTCTTCATTGATGTTTCTATCGTCTTTCCTCCTCCCTCCTTCCCTCCTTGTCCTTTATTAATGTTTCAGATGATTTATATTTTGTTATTTATTTCTTGATTCGGTTCTAATATACGTGGATCTGGTTACCTTATTTTTCTTTACCTCTAGCTGCTTTTGTTTTATCTATTATTTTTTTTCCTGTAAGTTTGTTTGTCTATAATTTGTAGCATTTGCATTGTGTCTTAAAACTTCAACCTAACTAACAACCTCATTATAATTGCTATAACTTCATCACGTTCATAACCACACATCACTCCCCTCCCTTCCTAACCCCTTTCCCCTTGCCCTCCTCCCTTCCTCCCTTGTCTCTCCCCTCACCCTTGCAACAACAACAGCAACAACAAAAAAACTCCCCATGCCTTGCCCCCATCGGCCACCCATTGTGGATTTTGTTGCAAGTTCAATAAGCATCAAATTCTCATCCCAATAACCCATTTCATTAAAGCCAGTCCCCGTGAAATCGCCCTTTCCCTTATCCATCTTATGACGTTGCCGGAGGAGAGAAAAGCACCCTTCTTCTCGAGGTCAAAGGGGCGATAATTGAACCTTTACTAGAGGCAAAATTTCCCATTGGATTTCCCTGCTATCTGTCCATTGTCAACGCGGCTGCAACACGCCCGTCGGGACCTCTTAGGAAGTAATGGGAAAAAATGCTAAATGCTTAATTGTAGTGAGGCAGGGATGGCGAGGGGGAGGGAGGGTAAGAGGGCGGGACGCGAGGCAGGGAAAAAGGAAAGGGAGGAAAGGGAGGGAGGGGAGGGAGGGGATACACGATTCCTGGAGGTATATTTCCCAAGACGGCGAGCACATCCAGGGAAGCTGCTCTAAATAGGACAATTACCACTAATATTACACCCGTCAGAGCCTTGGCTGAGGGAACACAATTGTTTTTATCGCTATTATTACTCGCTTGGGCCTGAAGGAAGGAGGTAGGGCGAGGGGAGGTGAGGGGCGGCCTGTGTTGAAGGTAATACGTGTGAGTGCTAACGAGAGGCGGGTCTTAAGGCGTTTTTTTTTGTGTGTTTTGTGAAGATTAAGATGAAATTGATCGCGGTTCAGAAGTGACTGAGAAAATTAAGTGTAGGATAAGTATAAAATTGTTCTTCTTAATACATTATAAAGTTAACTACTTGTATTATACCCAATACTCTTAATCCTACCTACTCTTACACGCATCCCCAACACGCAAACTCATCCCACTAAACAAGGCCAAACAAAAGAAAGACAGAAACGATTTAACCTTTCCTTGTAAAGACTCAGGCGCCGTGCAAACCTCTGGCACCCGAAAGGTTTAACCAGTGCTGAAACAATTCCAAACTTCTGTGCTAGATTTCCACTTCCATTTTAGATTCGAGGCTTCATTCCCAGCGACGTGGTTTGGTGCCCGAGGCCGCAGTGCGAGAGAGAGAGGGAGAGGGAGGGAAGGGGACACACCTACCCTCTCCTCCCCTTCTCTACGTCCTCCTACTACTGTGGATTAGGAAATTAATTTGAAGTTTTCGACCTGGGACTAATAAAACGCTGCCCTTGGGTTATTGCAAACACGAGAGCGAAAGTTGTTCGACTGTTGCCTTTATACTGGAGGCACCTAGTGGAAAGAGGGAGGCAGGGAAGGAGGGAAGGGAGATAGGGAGGATGGTAGAGAGGGAAGGAGTAGAGGAGGTAAGAAGAGATGGGGTACTGATGGAGATGGGAGACATGGCAAGGGAGAAGACGAAGGAGAATGAACAAAGGGGAGAAGGTAGTGGTGATAAAGAGAGGAGATGGATAAGGATTGGATAGAGAGCACAGGGAGAAAAGGAGAAAATAAAGGGGACACGAAGAGAACGGTTTGGTGCTAAAAATAGAGATTGAGAAGGATAAGAACGATAAAAGGAAGGACGAAGAGAATAAAACTGAAGGAACTGATAAGGAGGAGAGAGAAGAGGAGACAATGGAAAAGAAAGAGCAGCACGAAGTGGATATAAGGACTCTGTAAAAGAAATTAACGTAAGAATGGAAATAAACTGAAAGGAATTGAATAAGAAATGAGAGTGAGGCAAGGCAGAAGGAAAAGAGGAAAAAACTATAGAATAATAAGGAAAAAAAGAGTTATAATAATGGCCATTACTAAAGTTACATAATAAAAGCAAAAGGAATAACTACATACAAATAGACAATAAAATATATCAATAACAAAAAAAAATATATAATAAAATAAAACAAAATAAGAATAAAAAAAAATGAAAAATAAATGTAAATAAATAAATAGATAACAAACGCATACATACATACATAAAAAAAACGCACACAACACAAACACATGTAAAATCCGTAAGGGTCACAACTAGCTTTGATTGGCTAATAAGAAGGTCTGTGTGGAGATAGTGAACACCCACACAACCATAAGAGTGCCATCACGGTGCCACACTGGACTGGACTCGCCTCTACGTCCCCACTTGGCACTGGCACCGTTAACTCTGACCACTAACTGATATTAAATAGTTGAATAGTCTTAGAATGCCAGACCCACAAAGCAACACATGAAAAACAACCAACACAAGCAACACAACACCCTAAAAAAACCTTCGCCAAAAATCACCCCAAAACAAAATCGTATCTAATAAAACCACATTAAAAAGGGAGGTTATTGAGTGTACAATTAAAATATAACTCATAATTCTGAAATCTAGCGACCTTAGGCAGTCGTGGGTAATTGAGTTTGCAACCCCAGCTTTTGTTGCAAAGAGGGGAGTGTCCTTGTGGCTGGGGGTGAGGGGAGACGCCTGCTGACGCTCGATTATGTCCTCATGATTTAGTGGGAGGCGAGGGGAAACGTGAGTGATGAGGAAGCTACCGATGAGTGAGTAGTGGCGTCTAGATGAGGAGGAGGAGGAGGAACACATAGGAACACATAGGAAGAACAAACAACAACAGGCCTGCTGGCCCTTACGAGGCTGTTTGTGAGACTACACTATCTACTCTAGAGTGTAGGATACAGGATAGTAAGGGTGAAGGCTTCTCTCCCCAGCCATGGCTGGCAGGGAAAGGAAGGCCAACCAAGACCATACTGTCACTACCACTACTGCTACCACTACTTCCTGGCAAGCGATGTCAGGTCACTAGCGACGTCTTTTGAATCGACATTTCGTAAATTAGGTACATCAGGATGAACTTACTCAAAGTTTGCTACGTTAACGGATAGTATTTTAGTTGTGGATTGGCTTCTAAATATTTGTCAAGTCTATTTTTGAACGTAGTAATTGTTTTACTGTCGACGATATTGGCGGGCAGGGAGTTCCAAACATTAACGATCCGATTGAAAAAGAAGTGCTTGGCTTCGTTTGATGTGAATCTTTTACCATACTTAAAAGAAGACGTCGTCGTTATATTTGATCGATCAAAAGAAGTATCTTCTCATTGATTATCGAATCCTTTGATTTCTGACTTTCATTATCCCCCGCATCCTCGTTTTTCTAGCTGAAAAGTTTGTCTTTAGTCTTTCTCATAGGTTTATTTGAGGAGGAGGAGGAGGAGGAGGAGGAGGGAGGAGGAGGAGGAGGAGGAGAGGAGATAAGGGTAAGGGTAGCAGAGGAAAGAGGATGGTAAAGGGAATGGAAAGGAATGGGAGGATAGAGAGACGAGAGGGGAAGAAAGGATACGAAAGGTTAAGGGAGAGGGAGAGGAGACGAAAAAAGAAGTGTGGATAAGAAAATGACAGAGAAGTAAAGAAAGAGAGTACTGAGACATGGAAGAGGAGGAGGAGAGGAGGAAGAAGCAGATAAGTTGAATGAAAAAGAATAACATTAAAAAAAGTAGTGTCATTAAAAAAAATAATAGAAATGAGAAAAAACTAAACAATATAAAAAATAATAAACATAAAAAGATACAAGAGTAAGACCATAAAAAGACCAAAAAAAAAAGGAATAAAGGAAACAACAGACAAAGACATACCAGAAAAAAAAGTTCTTTATGAGGGGAAACAAAGGTGAATAATAGAAGAGGTGACAAAATAGAGTATGGCGGTGGACAGAGGGGTATAAAGGGGAGTGTAGGGGGGGGAGGGGTGAGGGGACTGAGGACGAGTATGAGGAATGAGGGTGAAAAGGGGAGAACCACCACATACTTTCCTTATTAGTGTACATAAAGGGAAGGTAATGCACTCACTCTTTGCAATTACCTGCTTTCTGAGGGGAGACGACAACGGTATAAGGAACGGAACGGAACGGAACAGGTGCAAACATTGAGGAAAATTCAAATCAAATCAAATAAACGTATATATATAACTATAAAAAAAAAGCAGTTGAAATGAAGTGAATGGAAAGGAAAGTGATAATTACAAAATATGAATGAGGAAAAAAATACAAGAAGAGAAAGTGAACCCAGAGAAACAAAAAGGGGAGGAAGAGGAGAAGGAGGAAGGACAAATTACTGAAGAAAATACTATACTTAGACATGAATAAAAGAATGAAGACAAGAAAATGGGAAAAAAGAAGGAAACAGAAAAAACAATAATTTACAAAAACAAACAAACAGGACACAAGAAGGTAAACAACAACAAATAAACAAACCAAACCACGAACAAATAAACAAAAGAAGTCCCCCTCCCCCCCACCAAAACAAAAAAAACCCAATTACCCCCAAACAAAAAAATGAAATACTAACAGAATG
>JAPQNM010000016.1:8080582-8085582 GCA_029783475.1 Metacarcinus magister
GCTCGAGTTTAGTGACCTAAGTATTATTGTTTAACTTCCAAGAATCAACTGTGGTAATAATAGATCATCAACTCTCTATCATTACCCTAATTGAATGGACAAACACAAACATATCATCATGTAACAAGTCAAACACAAACACAAACACAAACACACACAAGGGATCTATTTCCCCTCACATTCCAACGTCAATGAATACGCAAACACTGCAAAAAACGCATCACACCAGTTGCATCCCCTCGACTCCCCTCGCAGCAGTGTGACAACAAACAGACCCCTCAAACAGCCACTTAAAACCGCATCAATAGACACGTCCCCTCCTGCACCAGCCACCGAGGGGAAACACTGCACTCCCTCTGCAACCAGTGAGGGGTCGGAAGTGTGATGATGCTGCCCTTTGCAACGATTAGCTGGATGAGGGGAAGTTTGATCACTCGTTAACCGGCCGCCCATCACAACACATAGGGGAGAAGCAAACGAGGGGAAAGGAGATCAACCCCGCTGTCATCACACTTGCAACAATGTGCTCGTTGCAAAGGGGGAAGGGAGAGGGGAGAATTTTTTTCGGTTTTTTTCAGTGAGGGGATTAAGAGAGAGATGAACGAGGGTAGGGAGGCTTGCAACATTACCCACAGAGAGGAAAATGTGTTTACTGATTCATTAAACCACTTCCTCCCCTTTTCCCCTCGTCCTACAGTGATTTAATTTGCATAAACGCTATTAATCGTTGCAGAGGGAAGATTTCAACACCCTTTATCCCGTTGCAATGGTGAGGGGAGTGTCAGGGAGGGAGTGATGGGTCTATTGAGGGGAAGGCGAAGGCTTGATGACACGCTGACTGAAGGAACGCCAATGAAGTTGTACATCTACGTCATCGTTGAAGGGAAATAATGAAGAAGAATCAGTGTGACGAAGAGGATGTAAAGGGTAATGAGGGATTTATTTTGTTTATTTTATTGTTTGTGATTGGCTTTTTTTGTTTATGAGTCTGTCTGTTTGGATAATTTGATGGCAAAGTATATTAATTTGTATGTATTGAGAGAGAGAGAGAGAGAGAAAAAAAAGAGAAACACATATATATATAATTAAAACCAAAAACATCACCTTGCATCAACCCCAATAAGTTTCGATTACAAGAAGGGGATTGAACAGCCTGACAAACGAGGCAAGTCCTTTTAATTACAGGTCACCTTGGTCACTCCCCTCGTGCACCACTCCCCTTCCTTAATCAAACAAGGATGCACCAATTCTACACGACTAAAGAACTTTACTCCCCTCTCCTCCCCTCTCCTCCCCTCTCCTCCTCTCCCTAACCTTGCAACGATCACCTATTATGCTGTCAATCCTTTCTCTAATTTCCCCTTTTTTTTTACTCTCTCACCCTCCCTCGTGTTTCCTCTTCATCCCTTCCTCCCTCCCTTCCCCTGCAAAGGCGTGAATCCCCCCTGAATAAACCAATTAAGGGGATGTTGCAGACCATCAACCCTTGCAACAATATGCCACGCCACCCTCCCTCCCTTTCTCCCTTCATCTCTCCCTTTATCTCCCCTTCTCTCCCTCCTTACATCCCTTGCTTCATAAGTTGCTAAATACTTCCAGAGTAGAATATGTGGCTGGTAGTGTCTTTTTGAGAGAGAGAGAGAGAGAGAGAGAGAGAGAGAGAGAGAGAGAGAGAGAGAGAGAGAGAGAGAGAGAGAGAGAGAGAGAGAGAGAGAGAGAGAGAGCACTACAACTCACCTGTAATTAACCAAACAAGTGATTAACCCACAGGCTACATACCTTAATTAACCTCACCTTTCGTCAGCTGTTCTAATTAACCATTTCCCTAATACGAACCTGAGAGGAAAAAAAATAAGACTTCCTCCCCTTGTTTTTTATAAGACAAAACAAAGAAGAAGAGATGGTGGAGAGAGAGAGAAGGAGGAGGAGGAGGAGGAGGGGAAGGATGAACATTAGAAGAAGTGATGAGGTGGAGGGGGAGGAGGAGGGAGAGGTTAAGAGGAGGTAAGAAACAACTAAACTACTTCTGATATAAAACTTCCTTCTAACCTGTGCAATTTGGCCCCTTGCAGGTAACGATATTAGTGTGGTGTCTATCATTAGTCGACCTTATTTGGCAACTTCACTTAAGACTGTTGACAGTTTTACAACGCGGCAGGACGGACGACCCAAAGAGCTTGTGTTTACATTATACAGAAATCAGCTGGACCTGGAATTTGGCCGCGAGGGAGCCTGGTGTCTAAGGGAGGGGAGGGAGATACGAAGGTAGTAGGGAGCGAGAGGTAGGTAGAGGGAGGGGGTGGTAAGGGGAAGCTTAGACGCAGGTGGGATCAGACAGGTAAGCAGGTACGAGGATTCCAACGCCAGGTGAAGCAGAGCCAAGGTAGGATGTTCAACTGAGGCGGAAATTTTTATAGAAGTTCCAGAGAAATTTATGTCCCACGTGGCATTCAGAGCTGATAATTCTAAGTCAAGGTTCCATTGCTAACCGAATGTGTGTTTAATTATTACAATAGTCTGCGTATGTGTATTAAAGCGGAAATAACTTCAAGGAATTTACATTGCCCCACACGTATACTTAAAAATATTCTTAAGAGTAGTAGAATAAATAAATACAAAAAAAAAAATATGCAAAGCTTTAGAATTAAGAACAAAGAGCTACGAGGCATAACTGTACGATAATATAGAGAGAAAAAAAACTGAACAAGTACTCAAAGCTCTTTAATTTATGCAAGAAGCTGTAGCTGGGCGGAGTATGTGCTTGCATTCTTGTAGAGCTGCCTG
Organism: Metacarcinus magister; assembly: GCA_029783475.1. Classification (NCBI taxonomy): domain Eukaryota; kingdom Metazoa; phylum Arthropoda; class Malacostraca; order Decapoda; family Cancridae; genus Metacarcinus; species Metacarcinus magister. The sequence continues at coordinate 8,083,367 of JAPQNM010000016.1, forward strand.
GCTGCAATAATTATAACCACCCAAAAAACTTTCCACCTTTTTTCGTCTCCACTCTATCTACCTACATTTATTCACCTGTGGAGGGTAGCGCAAGGAGGAGAGTGAGTGAGTGAGTGAGTGGATGAGTGGGTGAGTGCACGGGAGCCAAGTTAGGTGGTGTGGGCCAAGATAGAAGCGAAACCTATTCATTCCACATCAGGTGAAATTATGACGATCATCCCTTATAGGTGATTATAAGGTAAGTAATGATTTAGCCGAGGCAACGCGGTGTAAATATTCATGTCCTCGTCATTATTATTCATCGCGTACCTTACCACCTCCTGCCAGCATTAAAAAAAAAGTTCCAGCATAAGAGGTGATAAAAAAAATATATGAAAGATTGCATCCTTCACTCACTCACTCACTTTGGATATACAAAAAAAAAAAAATCCTGTTATTCATAAGGATAAACACTTATTAGTCCTGTGGCTTGTGTGGGGTGGAGAGGGAGGGAAGGAGAGAGGGAGAAGGAGAGGGAAAGAGAGAAAAAGAAAAATAGGATACATAAAAGAACAAAAAACACAAAAGGATGAAAAACTATAAAAAAAATACATTCTCCCAGACTCATACAATAAAACAAAACAAAAAAAAAACCACACACCCATGCATTATCACCTCAATCCTAGACTGCAATATACCTAAGTACAGGTGACACAGGTAAACACAACGAAGGAGGAGGAGGAGAGGAGGAAGAATAAGAAGAAGAGGAGGAGGAGGAGGAGGAGGAAGAGGAGGAGAGAGCAATCAGACGTCATACATCAGCTGTAAATCGTATCACGTGTTCATTCAGGTGCCAGTGAGCCGTCGAGAAGGAGCAGCAGTCAGTGATGAGCAGCATAAAAATGATACTTAATGCAGCACCCAACCACGTAGCAAAACACAGATACAACGATACCTTCAGCTTCGCATTCCCCTCACTAGATGGCAGGTTAATTTTCTTTCTTTCTCTCTCTCTCTTATTTCTCTCGCCTGACACTACAATATCTCTATGATTTCCTAATTCTATAGTTTCATATCAGTGTTTTGTTTGCCTTCGATAAACCAGAGAGCAGAGTTGGATAATCAGGTGTTTTTAGTTTCATTTCCCACGGGTAGATGGCAGGGTGTGTTTAGCCTGACAGCTCCCGGTTCTCAGTTTACCCTCAAGCATCATCATCATCATCATCATCATCATCATCATCACAACATTGCCCGTCCCTGCCTTCTTTCCCTTACTCTTCCTTATACCCAAACACCCCTGATCCCTTCACATACACACTCCTTTACCTTACCTTCTCTTGCTACCTAATCCTTCCTTCTGCCTCATCCCTAACACACAGTAGCCTTGTCCTCGCCTCTTCCTATACCTTAAGAGTCTGCCTTCTCTCCTTGCATGCGTTCAGCTCTGCCCTCGAGCCTCCAAAGCTGATCCTTCCTCCCTCCCTCCTGACACATCCTCTCATCTCCTCTGTACGTCAATTTATCATCAGTAAGTGACTTCAAAATGGAAATACACACACACACAAACACACACAAAAAAAAAATTAGTTTGGTATGATACGTAGAATGTAGAGAAAATGAAGGATAATTGAAAAAAATACAATAATTCATAAACAAAACAAAAATTATACAACTGCATAAAAAAAAATATCAACTCATATAAAAACATATCTACCTTAATAACTTCCTTTTTTCATTAGTCCCATTACATACGATTTCATTATTCTCTCCCCTTTTTTTTTTCTTTCCCAGCCTACAGCTAAGCAAGCCTACCAGGGAATTGACAAAAAGGAGGACGCAAGGAAGCAGTGAAGAGGAGGAAGAAGAAGGAAGAAGGAACCCGTACGACCATCACTCAAAGACACAAACATATAATCGCTGTATAAAAGAGAGGAAATAACAAATCATCCCTCATTTTCGACCAAGATCATTGCAGGGTATGGTAGGCTGGGTGACGTCTCGGCTTGGAATGGTGTGAAGAAAGTATATCAAGAAGGTAAGGTAAGGGAAGGGGAGGAGGAAGAGGGGGAAAAGGGGAAAGGTAGGGGAAGGGAACAACAGGTGGGAAAGGAAGGGGATAGAGAGAAGTAGAAAAGGATAGTTAGGGTAGAGGATAGATGATTGTTTGATATAGTTTTTGTCATTGTGCGTGTGTGTGTGTGTGTGTGTGTGTGTGTGTGTGTGTGTGTGTGTGTGTG
>JAPQNM010000016.1:8090582-8098082 GCA_029783475.1 Metacarcinus magister
TTACTGTTTTGCGGAAATGAAGTGAAGGTAAAATTTTCTTGACTTTTACAATTCATCTACATTGCTTTCTCTCTCTCTCTCTCTCTCTCTCTCTCTCTCTCTCTCTCTCTCTCTCTCTCTCTCTCTCTCTCTCTCTCTTTCTCTCTTTCTCTCTCTCTCTCTCACCAATTTCTTTTTCTCATTAGCATACCTTTACGTCACACACCTGAACACAATCGTCATTACAAACCTTCTATCTTTTTGTGAATTAATAGTCAAAAGTTGATTTTATTCGTATTCTTTTTCCTTCCTGCCAAGAATAAACGGAATATAATTTATCACTGTCCTTACTCTTAGCACTTTTTTTCCCTCTCTGCATCCTCCTCATTTTCTCACGTTTCTATCATTATTTTCTTTTATATAAGATAGTTCAGAATTGGCGTCTCCCCTCCCCCCCCCCTACCCCCACCCCTTTACCCCTTATTACATTGTGTTTAAACTTGCTTATATCATTCTACATTCCCATCGTGTTTATTCAATTATACGCTTCCTCCTCCTCCTCCTCCTTGCTTTTCTATCTACTAATTCCAAATCATTCTTTTTCTTTTTCCTCCTAAATTTGCCGTCAGACCCTCCCATATCCCTTCAATTTCCCTTCCTTCCTCTTACCTCCCCTATATGTCTCCTTCTCTGCTTTCCCTCCACCTCTCTTCTCTCTCCTCCCTTTCCCTCGTCCCTACCCCCCTCTCTCCCCCTCCCTATCATTAAGACAGCTCAACAAAGGGAGTGAAAGCGGGCGGGAAGTGATGACTCTCTAATTAAGGAAGTATTACCACCATCACCTCCACCAAAACCACCACCACCACCACCATCACCCCTTCTACCACAACCACCACCACAATCACCACCACCACCACAATACTACAATCATATTCACTCCAAAACGCCTATTATACATTTTTTTCATGAGTAGAAAGAAGTACACAAGAAGAACAGACAGCAACAGTCCTACTAGACCTAATGAGGCTGTCCGTGTGGCCAGGGACAAATCTTTCGACGCAGTAGTATAATAACTACTACTCTTGACGGGTTAATATTATAGTAATCCTAAAATTGAGTCCATGTTCGTGTTTCTGATGCAGTAGAGCCCCTATAGACTAATTTTTGTGAGATTTGAAGTTTTGAAAATTGTCACGCAATATTCGTGGGTACACCCTTGGAATCTTTTCTAAATATCACGTTTTACAAAATAACAAAAAATATCAGGTTTATGTAAAAAATGTATAGAGTACTAGAGAAAGGGCAAAGAACGGGCGTTCTTGTAAGCTATAGCATAATGACAATTGAATGTAAATAATTGATAAAATATGACATCTATTTTTATCAAAAAATATTACTTTCTTCCTCATTGTCTCCAAAGCTAATAAAGATATTGTCATGATCATTGCGCCATCCGATAGACCTTGTCAAGGTCTACCACTTTGTCTCTATGCATATTTGCTCAAGGACTAATAATCTTGCAGTAAAATGGCATAATGTTTTTGACGGAAATTATGGTCGACATTTTCTGGACCAAAAATTGTTAAAAATATTTACGTCACAGAATCGTGAAAAATTATATAAATTAAAGTTGTACATCTTCAATAAACAATAACAAGCTACATTGAGTCAGTTGTCTTGAATTTAAAATGATGACCAATATCAACATGACCCAAGGTAGAACCATTAGGATGTATGTATAGGGGAAACGATTTTAAACCAACATAACGTGAGACAGAATAACCTCAAATAAAAACAAAAAAAAAGAGTATGATGTACATTCAATAATGACTTAAACAAGAAAACAATACACAGATTCCATGACAATAAGATCTAAAACTATTTATTTTATTTTATGTTTATTTTCTTGTTGTTTTGTCAATTACCTTCTATTTTCATCAACTTTCATCCTCTTTACAGCATCAACTCGTCAATTGTCTACCGTCCAGACACGACCTAGCACCACCATAGTCACAGTTATCTCTCTCTCTCTCTCTCTCTCTCTCTCTCTCTCTCTCTCTCTCTCTCTCTCTCTCTCTCTCTCTCTCTCTCTCTCTCTCTCTCTCTCTCATTATCTTTACTGTTTTATATTACGAAGGAGGAAAAAGGAGGTTGAGAGAGAGAGAGAGAGAGAGAGAGAGAGAGAGAGAGAGAGAGAGAGAGAGAGAGAGAGAGAGAGAGAGAGAGAGAGAGAGAGAGAGAGAGAGAGAGAGAGAGAGAGAGAGAGAGAGAGAGAGAGAGAGAGATTATGTAGTGTTCTTTTAGAGGATGTTCAGTACGTTTTCAAAAGAACACTTGTACTATTTCCTTTCTATGCTATTTTAATGATTAGTGTGTGTGTGTGTGTGTGTATGTGTGTGTGTGTGTGTGTGTGTGTGTGTGTGTGTGTGTGTGTGTGTGTGTGTGTGTGTGTGTGTGTGTGTGTGTGTGTGTGTGTGTGTGTGTGTGTTCATCAATCTGTGAGAGAGTGTAGTTTTTTTGTGTGTTTTTTTCTCCTACTCATCTCATTTCTTTTGTTGCTTGTTATTATTATTTTTCTTCCTTATTATTCACATTTCCATTGTGTGACGCCGTTTATATGAATTTTTTCCCACGTATAATGAATATGTTTTTTTTTTATATATACATCCGCTCACCGTGTAATAAATAAAACACATAAAAGTTCACGTACAGGGACACACACACACACACACACACACACGCACACACATAAACACACACACACACACACACACACACACACATACAGGATGAGAGGAAATGAAGTACTAATTAACAAAAATACAAAAGAATAACTTAAGAAAAATAATAATAATCACCACTGATATTAAGGAAAAGAAAAAAGTCCAAATTTACATAATAGTAAATAGAAAACGGACATAAAAAAAAATGAGAGAAAAAAAAAGTTTATTCTCGAGGTTGAAACGTCTAAGTATACATATAAAAAAAAATAAATATACCAGTTTGTGATTTTTTTTTTCTTCCCACTAGAAACCTTCACATGGACTCTCAGGCAATTACGATGCAGCACCGCAAGACATCATTACGAGGGGAAAATGATGCGTCAGACCCAGGCTAGAACAAGGCCAATTGAAGGAGGAATGAGGGGAAGGGAGAGAGAGAGAGGGAGAGAGAGGAGAGGAAGAATTTCAGACAAGAGGTAAAGAAGAAAACAGAATAGAAAATATATAAACGGGAGTGATAAAGGTTTTAGCGTTAAGTTAATGGTTGTATTTTTGCGTTGTGTTATGTATGCTTATAAACGTACATACGCATATACACATACAGTAAAAATACATTAAGAAAAAAAGGAAGTTTGATAATGAAGCAGTATAGAAATGTAACCTCGTAACACACACGCACACACACACACACGCACACACACACACACACACACGCACACACACGCACACACACAGCCACGCCCCAGAGGAAGGTGATTGACAGGCGTGACAGACAGACGCATACACGCACACTTGTCACACTTTGAATTAGTTGAAACCTCCAAACACACACTCCACTCCACTCCCAAGGCTCACTCAAGGCGACTTAAACTCCATCATTACTGTAAAAATATCTTTCCTACTCCTTCTTTACTCCTGAGACTACATCCTCCTTCCTTGCCTTCCTTCTCTTCAAACTCACTTTATATTGCTAAAAATTTCTACCTTTCTCTCCTTCCTCTTAAAATATCCTTCCTTCCTTATATTCCTTCTCTATTTCCTATTATTTTTGTCTATTTCCCTCATTTCTTCTTCCATACTTCACCACTTTATTCCTCGTTTTCTATACCCCTTGCCCCCTTTTTTTTCCACTCCTCTTACACCTTACCTCTTTTTCCACCCACCTACCTACCTACACTTTCTTCCCCTCCCCCCTCCCCCTCCCCCTCCCTGAGTCTTCTTAAATGTGGTTTAAGATAACAAAACTCGTCTCAAGATAATTATATGCTTAACTATGAAGACACCTGTTTATCCCGCACTTTCTTCTACCAAAAGTCACTTAATTGTATGTCGCAAACTGTTGTCCGGAAAATATAAAACGACATGAGTACAATTAGGAATTCAGATTCAACCAATATATTAGACGAGGAACAAATTATCAAGACAACGAGGAGATGTTTAAGAATGAACGCCTGAGTGTGTGTGTGTGTGTGTGTGTGTGTGTGTGTGTGTGTGTGTGTGTGTGTGTGTGTGTGTGTGTGTGTGTGTGTGTGTGTGCGTGTGTGTGTATATATATTAATAAATCAAGGACTCTATATAAATAATTAAACACAAAATAAAAATATCCTTCGTATATTTCCTACGTTATAATGGATACTAAAACAACCTACACTCTATACACACACACGCACACACGCACACGCACACACACACACACACCATCAATCGACCCAAACATAATTTCACAAACCCTTGCATAATACTGAGTCAAATGACCTTAAAAGCAGCTGAAAATTGACCCCAGAGACAAGCAATCCCAAACCTACACATACACAGAGGAAGGGGGAAGGGGGAAGGGGAAAGGGGGAAGGGGGAAGGGGAAGGGGGAAGGGGGAAGGGGTTTAGTGAGTGAGGGGAAGACTGTATAATTAAGTATGATAAACCGTTTCTTCGTGTGAAATCCAAATGGTGTTCAGTATCCAGTGATTGGCTTGAGGGGACACGCCATGAATGTGTGTGTGTGTGTGTGTGTGTGTGTGTGTGTGTGTGTGTGTGTGTGTGTGTGTGTGTGTGTGTGTGTGTGTGTGTGTGTGTGTGTGTGTCTATGATCGTTAATTTGCATGTGACTGTTTCCTTTGATCTAATTGTATCTTTTCCCTTCCATTGTTTTCTCCCCTCAACGTCCTCCTTGCGGTCCCCTCAATCCCCTTACTCCCCTTTACCTCTCTCTCTCTCTCTTTCTCTCTCTCTCCTCCATTCCCCTTCACTCCACTCGCTCATGACAACAATAACACACACACACACACACACACACACACACATACACACACACACACACACACACACACACACACACACACACACACACACGTACGTCCACCTGCATGTCACCATAATTACAGGATAATTACCCGATAATTACATTGATAATTGCTACATCGAACACGAAACGGGTGAACAAAGTGTAAAGTTTGCGTGCTGGTTTCTCCCTTCCCTTCCCTTCCCTTCCCTTCCCCTCCCTCCCTTCCCCCGTTTTCCCCCTTTACCTCGTGGCCCCTCATTCCTCCCTTATTTTGTACCCGAAACCCATTAATTCCTTCCCTTAAGCCAACACATACGTGCATAAGTACACAGGAAGCGTTCACACACACACACACACACACACACACACACACACACACACACACACACACACACACACACACACACACACACACACACACACACACACACACACACACCACACACACACACACACACACACACACACACACACACCACACACACACACACACACACACACACACACACACACACACACACACACACACACACACACACACACCACACACACACACACACACACACACACACACACACCACACACACACACACACACACACACACACACACACACACACACACACACCACACACACACACACACACACACACCACACACACACACACACACACACACACACACACACACACACACACACACACACACACACACACACACACACACCACACACACACACACACACACACACACCACACACACACACACACACACACACACACACACACACACACACACACACACACACACACACACACACACACACACACACACACACACACACACACACACACACACACACACACACACACACACACACACACCACACACACACACACACACACACACACACACACACACACACACACACACACACACACACACCACACACACACACACACACACACACACCACACACACACACACACACACACACACACACACACACACACACACACACACACACACACACACACACACACACACACACACACACACACACACACACCACACACACACACACACACACACACACACACACACACACACACACACACACACACACACACACACACACACACACACACACACACACACACACACACACCACACACACACACACACACACACACACACACACACACACACACACACACACACACACCACACACACACACACACACACACACACACACACACACACACACACACACACACACACACACACACACCACACACACACACACACACACACACACACACACACACACACACACACACACACACACACACACACACACACACACACACACACACACACACACACACACACACACACACACACACACACACCACACACACACACACACACACACACACACACACACACACACACACACACACACACACACACCACACACACACACACACACACACACACACACACACACACACACACACACACACACACACACACACACACACACCACACACACACACACACACACACACACACACACACACACACACACACACACACACACACACACACACACACACACACACACACACACACACACACACACACACACACCACACACACACACACACACACACACACACACACACACACACACCACACACACACACACACACACACACACACACACACACACACACACACACACACACACACACAACACACACACACACACACACACACACACACACACACACACACACACACACACACACAACACACACACACACACACACACACACACACACACACACACACACACACACACACACACACACACACACACACACACACACACACACACACACCACTACTACACAACATAGAACTAGAACAAAAAACAAACAAACAAAAAATCACACACTCGTACGTAACAGAGCCTTCTAATGGAAAAAAAAAGTGAGGTTGATATTAAATTAAAGTGCGTTACTTGGCACTATCTATACTAATTACACTTTTCCCTTCAGCGTTACCTTGGTCCACGGCCTCAGCGCACGCCACCCGCTCACCCAGCACGTGGGAGGGAAGGTAGGGTGGGTGTGGGAGAGGGAGAGAGAGGGGAAGGAGATGGGGGGAAGAGTAGAGTAGGTGTGGGAGGAATCAGAGGGGGAATAGTAGAGAGGAAGGGGTGGGGAAGGGTGTTGAGGGTGGAGGGTGGTGGAGGGGGGGTGGAGGGATAGAGGTACTGTACAGTGTTGCGTAGTTAGTAACACTGAGGCAAGATAGATAGAAGATAGAAGTGAGGGGATAAAGACACACACCAATAGTTATTTGTATATATGTTAGGTACTCTATGCATAGGTGGTTAGAAATATGGATGAATGTGGAGGGGAGAGAAAGGTTAGAGAAGGAGTGGAATAGTGGTGGAGTGGGTGTGAAGTGGGCGTGGTGTGGGCGTGTAGTTGCATGGATGCTTGA
>JAPQNM010000016.1:8103082-8115582 GCA_029783475.1 Metacarcinus magister
GGAAAGACAGAAGTAAGGGAAGTGAAGTGAGGTTAGGTTATGTGAGGTGAGGTGAGGTGAGGGACTTGTATGCCAGCCTCATGCAGGTGTCAATCAGGCTTGAACGGTAATCAGCACCTGGCGGAGTCTCCAACACGACCAGGTGAGATAACGAGTCTGATACTGCTTCATCTTTTTGCGGGTTCATTACTGGCCCCGCTATCTTGACCAGGAGGAGGAGGAGGAGGAGGAGGAGGAGGAGGAGGAGGAGGAGGAGGAGGAGGAGGAGGAGGAGGAGGAGGAGGAGGAGGAAGAACATTAGTATAAGGTAGAAGATGAAAGGAAAGATGACAACGAAGAGGAAGGAACGAGAAACCAAAAGGTGGATTCCATTTTACATTCCATTTTACTTGACACAAATAATCCGACCTTCATTCACTTTGCTTATAATATAAAACCATACAATCAATTTCCCTCTCTCCATCCCCTCCCTCCCTACCCTACCTCTTTCCTCCTTACGTCTTCTCTCCATCCCTTCCCTCTCCCGTTCCCTCACAAACCTAGCCATTTGCTCACAAAAATCCTGATCTGGGAGGCAAATATAAAACTTCTGGTCGTCAATAAAATAAAACTTTGGAAGGGGATAAACATAGCCCCCGCCACCAGCTAGCCAGCGAGCCTTCCCCAATAGCTGCGTTCCTCCCTCCCCTCAGCCCCTTCCACTCCTCCCGTCCTCTCCTCCCTTCTGCCGTCCGACGCTAAACATATTTCTGATTGCCTTGGAGCCCATCAGACCTGACGCCGGGGTGAAATATTGTACGATAGTCGAGGCTTCACTATGCAAATCGTCAAACGTAGTAAAGACGCCTTGATCAGACCCCGTTAAGTGGAGTACGGGTACGAAGCCTCGCCTGGCCACGCCCTACACTCTCACGCCCACACGCCCACACGCCGCCCTCTCCTGCCTCGCCACCGCCCGCACCCACGGCGTTCTGAGGGAGGAGAGCCGCTCGCCTGATCACGTAAGAGGCGCTGTATTAAATGAGACTTGAATCCAATATGTAAATTCTCATTTCTTCGGAAACGCATCTGTACTGACAACAAATTTTTCACCGCCGCCGCCGTCCCTCCCTGGCCCTTCCTTCCGCCCTCCTTAAGGACTTCTCTGTTGCCTGAAGACGTCCGGACCTGGAAAATTACATGCCTCCTCCTCCTCTTGTCCATGCCGCTGTGGTAGGTTCGTGTTCCTTCCATAGTATTGTAACTGCAAGTATAACAAAGACTTCGTTCTCTCAGTCTAACCTTCGCCTAAGCAGCTGCAGGAAGGCGGAGGGTCGCCACCCCAAAGGCATCACCTCCCACCACCGGACACGAGTCGAACATGACGCAATACTCTCATTTCCATTTCCAGTCGAACTCTTTTTACCGATCCGGCGGGGCAAGACGGAGCCAACCAACAGCCGTGTGATAAGGTCGACCTCCAGTGACCTTAAGCCTTGACTCATCGTCCTTACCCTCTGGTGCTCCTCAGGTCTTCAGTGACTCCAGCTACAAATACTCGCGGCCGGGGTAAGCAAGTATCCCATGCTTTATGAAATTACCATACGAAACTCGGCCATATATTTAATTTCCTTGTTGGGTGCAGGCGGAGCGGGCGGTGGCAGCGGCGGCGAGGTCAAATGCCTTGGTCTGGATGTCTTCCCTTAGCGGGACCACATTAGGGGCAGCCAGGGGAGCCTCGATAAATTATTCGCTAGTTACCCTCACTTCCCGTCGCCCGCAGCCTACACAGGGACGCGGGGAGACCCACTGATAATGTAAACATGCGTCGGGAAGATCGTCGCTATAAAACGGACAAGAGCAGGACGATACTCGCAGTAAAATCACAAGGCGAAGTAAAATATATTCATAGCTTTGATGTCTTCATTTTTTCCCCTATTATAATTATACTTTTGAATAATATAAACGATTAAAGGGAAGATTCCGTTACTCAGCCCGCCGTTTAGAAGATATAAGAGACAAATGAGGTGGGTTTTTTTTGTATATAATGTTCTTGTTGGGAAAAAATAGAATTATGATGGAATATAAATTGTGTACAAGTGCCCTGTGTTTTATGGGTTCACTTTAGCCTTGAATCCCAGTAATGTCTCAAGGTTTAAACGAGCATGCATTGACTTTAGACTCTTGACTTTATAATAGATTCAAATACCATTCTTTAAACTTAAATTATCCTCATTATTATTCCATTTATCATTATTTTTATTCCTTTCGTGCTAGCGTGAACCCTTTCCTGTCTCCCATCACCCTTTCCCATCATCACTTCTTCCTCTCATCATCTCTTCCTTCCTGCCGGTCAACCCTTCCTTGCCCCTTCCATTCCCTTCCCTTCGACACTCTCCTTCCCTTATCTTCTAGCGCCCTTTTCTTCTCACCCCCTCCCCTTCCCTATCTCCTCCATCCTGGCCCACCATTACCCCAACATCTTGCCCATCAAATCTGCAATTCAGATCCTTCAACACCTCCTCCACTGATTAAACCTTGCGGACCCCCGAGTGAGGACAAGACGCCTCTACAACCTAACGTCCGAGACTCATCACACCCAAGGCGCCTCCCGCAGGACCCTAGCGCAACACCACTCCAGGAGAGGATGAATAATCTTAACCAACAGTTCCTCGGTCCACCCTCAAGGTCTTGGTACAAAGTAAATAGTCCTTTATGCATCGTTTCTCATAGGAATTACAATAAAAAAGAACAGTACGATTAATAATATAGTAAACATTCCTATTTGAAGTTCTTCCTCCTCCTCCCTCACACGTTGGAGACATTTGAAGAGACAGACGTTCCCTCCAACACAAGTCTACGCCACACCTTGACTCATTAAGAAAGTCCCAGGTGTGTGCAGTGAAGGGAATTCTTATCACCCACCTGTCTCAGCGTCGCTACTAATGAAGCTCACCTGAGGCAGCGCGGAGTCAGGTGTCACAACAAAAGATAATATTGATGTTACTTTATTATAAATCAGAATAATTCTCTATTTTGTTCAACTTTTTTCTTGCACCGAACATGACAACGATAGATGAGTGTCTGCTTGATGCAAAAACGAAAATAATTGCCTTTTAAAACTGTGCGGTCACATGGATTGTTGCTGTGACAAAAAGGAGTTCCTCAAGTGATAACGAAGATACCGATCGATCATGATCATCCACTTGATAAAAGAATTCAACTACTGGGAGTATTATCATTGTTATTATCATTATTATTTAGATTAAAAACTATTAAGATTATTATTTTAGCAGCGGTACCTCCACCACCACCACCAACAACAACTACTACTACTACTACTACTACTACTACTACTTCTATAATGTAATGAGCACAACTTTGAATGTCTTTTCCATTATGAGTGATGGGTTAATTTTTCATTATGATCATTAATATTCAAATATTCTGGTCAGTGTCGTCGCCGCCGCCTTCAAGGTCACCCTCGACAGGTTCCTTCATTGGCAAAAAGCAAAGTGTTGGGACGCCTCACCCTAACGAGCTGGTAAATTAATCACACGTACACGCATACACACATACACACGCACACGCACACGCACATATATACATACATACAAATTAAGTGTATAAAAAAGTTGAGTGAATGAAACAAAGACATAAGATATCAACAAGGAAGGAAAGACTGGAAGTGATAATGAGAAAAAACTGGAGACACAACTTAGGAAAAAAGTTCTTCTGAATTAAAAAAACAAACAAACTAATAATACATAAATAAATAATAATGAATAAATAAATGAATACAAAAATAGCGAATAAAACCTAATAGCAAAACGGTTTAAATTTCTCACACAATAATACAACCAAAGAAAGATAATACAGAGAAACCAAAAGAAAAAGTCATGTACATCCTCTCCTTCTCATCTTAAATTACTTGTAAAAATTTCATGAACAAAATGAAAATGCACAACAACAACCAACTTACATGTAAATACATACAGTTCTGTCATGACGTTCATCCTTCCTACCACTCACACGGAGGAAAAGGAGGAGGAGGAGGAAGAAGAAAAAGAGAAAACAAGGAGGATTATGACAAGGAGAAGGTGGTGGGTGGTGGTGGTAGTGGTGGTGGTGGTGGTGGTGGTGGTGGTGGTGGTGGTGGTAGTTGAGACATGACGCAGAATTTTCATAAACAATTTTCAGATTTCCATTTCAATATCATCGAACCCCTTAGCGTGATGTAATGGTGCCACTTTGCCAGACACGAACTCCAGCATTAAGTATTCGTAGGATTCGTGGTTTCTCGCATCCGGACCTGCTGTATGTATAATGACACCCCCCCCTCCCTCTTCCTCCTCTTCCTCCTCCTATTTTCACAAAGCTCTTTATTTTCTAAGAGCTCGTCCTGTTTGGAAAATAAATAGGTTCTTCATCTCTTTCAATTACATCTTTCAATCACGGAAGAATTACAGTCATCACATCAACTTCCGTGGTTTTATATATTTTCTCTGGATACCGACCGTTAAAAACCTATTATGTTTACCAGTCATTTGGCTTTGAGTATAATACGGAAAGTTAACCAGTAGTTCATGGGTAAGACTCATTGTCTTTTTTTTATATTTGGTGTAAAAATGAATAAAGGGAGAGAGGTAGATTAGGTAATTCTCTCTTCATAAGGCCATTAGTGTTAGTTATTTATCCCACCGTGACTCAGCGCAACACATTAACTTTAGAACCACTCGAGGCAATGCAGGAAAATGTGGTGAAATGACTTCCTCTCTGCATCCGTCCTTCCCACACCTCATACCTCCCAACCCCCAAAACCTCACGTTACTAACCCCCCACCCCACCCACACACCCTAATTCCTCTTCTTTTTACGCTTTACCAATAAACCACTTGTCTTTCCTAACACTCCTCTAACCCAAACAAACTTAACCTAACACACCTTTGAAAATTTCCATATAAATCAATTACTATATTCCAATTACTATATTCCAATTTAATACTTCTTATGTCTTGTTTTTATCACCTGTTATTTTGTTCTTCATTTTTAGTCGGTACATCTGTCCTCTAAATCCCCTTGGGTTTATTTATGTACCTGAGGAAAAGCTGACACCTGTAAGAGTCTAGGCGAAGGATTTACTCTCTCCTTACCTCCCTCGCCTGTTGCTCTGGTTACCTGAAATTCCTACACAAATACAAACTCACACACACACGATTGATATCCAGGTAAGGTAAAAGGAGTTTCGAGCTTTTTTTTTCTTTTTTTTTCTCTCTCTCTCTCTCTCTCTTTCTTACCTGTTCTTCCTCCCACAGGTGTAACTAATCCCCGCCTTGCTCCCCACCCTCGCACGATCTAATAACACCTTCCCTCCCCCACACACCTTTCTACTCCATAAATTATCTTTCGAATTATCGCAATTTCATATTTATGTTCTGTTGCATTAATACCACTTGATCGAGAGGCCATATTTTTAGCCCCAATCGATATTTTACATAATTCAACTTTATTTTATGAGGTACTGCTTCATTTCCTTATTTTCCTCACTCCTTTTTTTCTATCATTCTTTTTTTTACCAATTTTGTTACACATTGACATTACTCTTAAAGTATTTTGTATATAGTTTCATTTTCTTTCAGTTTTTTCGAGACTAAATATCACTAAAAATATGAAGTACTAAATTTTGATCAGTCTGTCCTCTCCTCTACTCTCTTATTTCCTTTCGTCCTCTTCTTCTCCTCCTCTCCTTCAGTCTTCTCCGGGACTTTGGGACAAACAACCTGCAGAAGGGACAAGCCTCTCACCTTGAGGAACGCCGGACTCACACTACGTACATCACCCCTCACACCTTCCATACAGATATGCGTGTAATAACGTTATTTTAGCCATTAAATATCGATCAAATAAGGTCTATTTTTCAGTATTTCGTGCAGGTGTTGATTTATCACACGTAGGTCTCGATAAGTGCCATAAATATAGGGAGCATAGGGTTTATTTTGGGTTAAACTTATGGTGGATTCGTGAGGCGTGTTTTATGGCAAAATAGGCGCCATAAATCACATTCTAAACACAACTAATTTTGCATGACTTTCCCGAGAGGACGAATGGGGAGGGGGAGGGGGAGGAGGAGGAGGAGGAGGAGGAGGAGGAGGAGGAGGAGGAGGAGGAGGAGGAGGAGGAGGAAGAGGAGGAAGAGGAGGAGGAGGAGGAAAACGAACAATCAGGTAATTAGATGAAGAAGACAAACATTTACAAAGTATGCAAACGAAAGAATAAATTACAAAGAAATGTGAAAATGGATTAAAGAACAAATTGCAAAGGAAAGAAAAAAGGAAAACTGGAGGAAAAGAAGAAGGAATAGAGGAGAGAGAGAGAGAGAGAGAGAGAGAGAGAGAGAGAGAGAGAGAGAGAGAGAGAGAGAGAGAGAGAGAGAGAGAGAGAGAGAGAGAGAGGAGGAATATATACTCTTGAGAGCCACACACACACAAAGAGCTTCAGTTGAGTGGAAGCTTTGCAAGATTCTAATGCTCTTACTCTCTCTCTCTCTCTCTCTCTCTCTCTCTCTCTCTCTCTCTCTCTCTCTCTCTCTCTCTCTAACTATTCTCATTCAGGTTCTGTACTTGAATTGAGTGCAAGTTGTGTGTGTGTGTGCGAGATAAAAAAAAATTTGAAAGGCACTCCAAAAAAAGTTACAGGTAGAACTTGAAAATAAAAAGCAATCTAGTTCTTGAGGAGATATTTTGCAAGTGTACAATATGATGCTGGAGTGTATATATCTAATCTAATCTAATCGTAAGTTAAGTAAACTCTCTCTCTGTAAATAAAGTTACCTTACGACGTGAAGGAGAGGGGGAGGAGGGGGTGAGGGACGGTAAGGTGAAGTGAAATTTGTATCAATTGTATACCAACGAACTCATAAAATTGCACTGAATTGAGGGGAAAAAAAAAAAATGTACCTTCAAGTCACCTCACTTCATTTTTACCGAAAGAAAAATATCAATCTGAGAGAGAGTAAAAAAACAAAAAGTGGTTGAATTTAACAATATAAGGAAAGGGGAGAAAAAAAGTATTCGGCATAGAGGTGATCTTGGTGAGGTGATGGTGGTGAGGTTTGTGGTGAAGTCACTTTGACCCTGAGATAAAGTGGCTTCAAGGATCACTATTAATAATGGTGATGATATTACCATTGATAGTGATGATAAGAATAACGATAAAAGAATATTACAATCCTTTATTTCCCAACAGATAAATACTTCGTCCAAGAAATATTCGGCAGTGCAAAATGTCTCCGCCAAGGGGGGGAAAAAATGAAAAAGGAAGAAGAAAGAAAAAGAAGATATAAGAAATAAAGTTAGGAGTTCATGCAGTGACTGGGAAAAAAGAGTCCATTACCCCACGATTCGCTTTTGTTACCTGAGATTCTCCCTCTTCCACTCCCACCTCCCATCTCCCGCCTGTGACGTGATGGGAGGGAGGAGAGGAGAGTCAGATCAGGGTGGAGATACAAAACTGGGCTGATGGAGGGAGGGAGGGAAGGAGGGAAGGAAGGAGGGAAGGAGAACCATGCAGCAAGGCAATGGAAGGAGGAGGAGGAGGAGGAGGAGGAGGAGGAGGAAGAGGCGACGGAGCAATGCCTTGAGAAATTTCATTGTAAAATCCATGCAAAAAAAATATTCTTTGTAACAAAAAATTCTAGGATGCAATAATTTGTGTGATGTCGAATATAAAGTTAAAAAAAAAGTAACTAAAGATTGGATGTTTTTCTTTTCTTTTTAACTCTAGTTTAATGTGTGATTAGAAAGATTATCACGATTGTTCCTATTCAATTTAACGCAAGATAATGAGGTAACATTTTTTGGGGGGGGTTTTCATGTAATACAAAATAACAAAATAGTAATAAAAGACAATGAGGAATTCACACAAGAAACTAAACTTTATACATATACTAATTGATGAAAAAAATTAATTTGCCACAAAGAAAAAAAAATAAGAAGTACTATTTTTTTTTCTTTACCTACACTCATTTTTTCTTCTTTAACATTACTAATAAATATGTTTTTTTCTGCAGTTTCATTCCCAAAGAGACTCGCTCATCATGTCCGCCTTTCTGCACCTCCTCTCTATTCCACCTCCGTCACATCCTCCCTCACCCTTTCCCTCCCTCCCTCACCCTTCCTCCCTCCCTCCCTCCCTCCCTCGTCGGTCGTCGCATTATGCAGATCACAAGCCATCCGTCAGAGAGCGAAGTCCTGAGTTCGTTTTGGGTCAATTTTGTCCCAGGCCGTTGTGGTCCTCCTCCTTAAAATCCTTCACTAGCTCCTCCTCCTCTTCTTCTTCTCTAGTATCATCATCGTCTTTCTCATTCTACCCTTTCATCCTCATCATCATCATCATCACCTTCTTATCATCATTATTCTTTGTCATCGTCATCGTCCTTTTGTTTTATCCTTCTACGTTATCAAAAATTCTTACTGTCTTCTTTCCTCCACCACCTCCTCCACCACCTCCTCCTCCACCTCCTCTTCCTTCTCCTCCTCCTCCTGCTCTTCCTCCACCTCAAAGGCCTTCAGCCGCATATTTGGCACCTCGGCATCACTCACAGGTTCAGTCCAGAGTCGTAAATCAGTCATCAGCCCAATCGGTCCCGACTTATCACACGGCGCGACCAGCCCAGCGCGGCACGACTTGTGGGAGAAGGATTTAGGATAGTCTCCCCTCTCTCTCTCTCTCCCCCCCCCCAAGAATAAGAGAGAGAGAGAGAGGAGAGGAGAGAAGAGAGAAGAAGAAAAAAAAGTATAACCCTGCCTCATCCATTAATTTCTTGCAGTACTAATTCACATATGACGCATTTTCTTATTCATTTTGTGCGCGATCTATTTTGCCAGCGATAGATATATACAGTAGATAGATAGTGGTATAAAGTATCTATTGTCTGTGGCTGGGAAATGCAGGACAGAGGAGGAATAAGAAGAGAATAGAGGAAGGAGTGACGAAAAGGATGAGAGAGAGAGAGAGAGAGAGAGAGAGAGAGAGAGAGAGAGAGAGAGAGAGAGAGAGAGAGAGAGAGAGAGAGAGAGAGAGAGAGAGAGAGAGAGAGAAAGTTGGAAGTCTTTACTAGATAAACAATGAACTACTCGAGAATAAAGGTTGGCTGGTTGTGTCAAGTCATCTCTCTCTCTCTCTCTCTCTCTCTCTCTCTCTCTCTCTCTCTCTCTCTCTCTCTCTCTCTCTCTCTCTCTCTCTCTCTCTCTCTCTCTCTCTCTCCTTCACCACCACCACCACCACCACCACCACCACCACCACCACCACCACCACATAAGACACCATTAATTTCACACTCAAATAAATAAAGAAAGATCAATTATAATCACAGGGTACAATTACCACACATTCTCCCCCTCACTACCACTACTACTACTACTACTACTACTACTACTACTACTACTACTACTACTACTATACTACTACTACTACTACTACTACTACTACTACTACTTATAGACTCTCACGTGTAGCAGCAGCTTTCACATCCTTAAGTTCTCGTCCCAAACTTGTTCCTCTGCCAACTTAATTATTCCCAAAGCTTACAATTACAAGTTTTTCTTCCGCCTGTTTAATTAGCAAGAAATATATCAAGGCAGTATTATATTTCCAAGCTAAAAGAATCTGAAGTGAGGTTCCTTCACTTTATAATTATCAATGTAATTTATATCTAATTTATTTTCATCTGTGCTTTGCTATGATTTTCTCATCTGTAAATCTATTATCTCTCTCCCTCTCTTTCTCTCTTTCTCTCTCTCTCTCTCTCTCTCTCTCTCTCTCTCTCTCTCTCTCTCTCTCTCTCTCTCTCTCTCTCTCTCATTAATCTCTCCAAGCTATATATCCTCATCCACACACCCATCCATCCACTACCACTACCACCACCACCACCACCACCACCACCACCACCACCACCACGTGACCCACATATTACTGCCTCATTAGACTCATTATGTCCCGGGAATTAGCGAAAGTTACCGCCAGGACGCTCGTTTGTATCTCGTTTCCTCTACTCATTTGCAGCCTTTACCACAATGCCACCACCACCACCACCACCACCACCACCACCACCACCACCATATACATTGACGTCAACAGCCACCCACATTCATCTTACATCACCACCACTACTACTACCAACAACAACTACTACTACCTACTACTACTACTACTACTACTACTACTACTACTACTACTACTACTACTGCCATAACCACGATGTACATGCAATACAGTCATCACAACCAGGATTACTATAACTCTCTCTCTTTTTCTGCCTCTCTCTCTCTCTCTCTCTTTCTCTCTCTTTCTCTCTCTGCTCCACTTCTACCACCATCTCCACCTCTACCTCCACCTCAGCTCATACCATAATAGCCACCTGTCACCACCTCCACTTTCATTACCACCTGTTTTACCTGTTTAGTGATGGAATATATAGATAGATAGATGCTAGATAGATAGATAGATAGATAGTGAGAGAGAAAGAGAGTGAATGAAAGGCTAGTAAATACATTCTTAATTACACTTCCGGTCCACTTACATCAAAAAAGGGAAAATTATGCTCGATTAAAAGAACAATTAAATGACCATGACAATTGACTAAAGGTACAGAAGCTGCGGGAGGTGAGGGAGGAAGGGGGGGTGACGCTGGACATTAAGGGGAGGAGGGGTGAGAGTTGAAGGGGAAGGGGAAGGGGAAGGGGAAGAGGCAGGGTTGTTGACAGAGAGGAAATAGAGGATGATTGTAGGTAGAAAAAAATTAAGTTGATTTGACCTAAGTTATTTTTCATGATTTTAGTGACGTGTTTTTGGGGGGTATGTATTGGACTAGGTGCGCATTGCCTCAGTGTTCATCTCTGTCTCCTTCTTTTATAACTCATTTCACATATCAGATTAAGTTAGTCTTGTATAAATATTTCAGGTTCAAATCTCCTCCTCCTCCTCCTCCTCCACCAGTAGCCTATGAAGCCCACACATACCCCCCTCCCCCCCATCCTCTCTCGTCTCCTCAATCTCCATTAATATTCATAAACCACCATAACCATCCCCACCACTCTTCCCTTCCCCTTATCTTAGGAGAATTAGGTAAGCTTAGATAATGTTAAGTTACCTCTCCTTCTGTCTCTTCTATCTTCCTTCCCTATGCTACCTCTTCTCTCTTCAATCATTCTAGTCCTTTACATACAAGTTAAACCATAATTTTCTTGCTAAAACTTACTAAAAAAACACATCTTTTCCTTCCTAAACCATTATTTTCCTCCTAAAACTCACTAAAAAAACACATTTATCCCTTTCTAAATCATTATTTCCTCCCTACAAACACACATCACCCTTCACCCTGCCACAACCACACTGCCTCCCCCAACACAACACCCTCACATCCTCCCCCACCTTTCACCCTAACCTCACCCTAACCTCACCCTAACCTCACCCCCACACGTCCCGGTCACCCAGGGCGTCGGAGGTGTTAGTGGTTGTGTTGTATTTTATCAGAGGTGCACAGTCCTTGCTGCTCCTTCCCTCCTGCCCCTTTGTTATGCTAATGACCGCCCCCACCACTCGGTAATAAACACTCACCCAGTACCCGTTTTCTCCCTCCCCTTCTTACTCCTCCTCCTCCTCCTCTTCCTCTTCCTTCTCTCCCTCCTTTACTTCTATTTGTGTATGTTCATTCTCTTCTTTGTTCATTCTATTCTATTCCTGCGTCACGTTTTTTTTGTTTTTTTTATCATCCCTTCACTTCCTCTTCTTAATTTTTTTTCATATTTCTTGTTTATTTTCTTCGCGGGTAAATTATTATTATTTTGTTGTTGTTTATATTAATGTAACGCTTACCAATATTCTCTTTTATTTTTTTCTCTTCTTCTCTTTCATCTGATTCGTATATCCATTTCCTCACCTTCATTTCGCTTATTCTTCCCTTCCATATTGCATCTATTGTTCCCTTCAAAGCATTACAACACATTATTTTCATGCACACTCATTCAGGGACTTTCGATATGCAGGTCCTATTCTCTCTCTTCTCTCTCTTCTCTCTCTCTCTCTCTCTCTCTCTCTCTCTCTCTCTCTCTCTCTCTCTCTCTCTCTCTCTCTCTCTCTCTCTCTCGTTCATTGAGTGTCTTAAGAGTGCCACGACGCCCTCAATGGCACCAATCAGAGGGAAGAAAACTATGCGGGACCCTCACTTCTCACAGACTTGGCACCACTCAAGTTGATTATCTGTTATGCCACTTATATATTGTGTTCTCGTTTTTCTCTCTCTCTCTCTCTCTCTCTCTCTCTCTCTCTCTCTCTCTCTCTCTCTCTCTCTCTCTCTCTCTCTCTCTCTCTCTCTCTCTCTCTCTCTCGTATTACACACCTGACCCTCACTTGCCACCTTATATCCTTTGCATGTAGTTCCGCCAAAACATGTCAATTTCTTCCTTGTACTCGCCTTATCTTTCTTTCTTCCTGTCAGTAATACATCAATACCGTTACCTATAC
>JAPQNM010000016.1:8125582-8140441 GCA_029783475.1 Metacarcinus magister
ACTATTCTAACAGCGATTAAAGATAATAATTATAAGGTAACCAGGTTGGTCTTATCAGATTACACAGGAAAGGGGATTATTTTGACTTCCTCCTCTTCCTCCTCCTCCTCCTCCTCCTCCTCCTCCTCCTCCTCCTCCTCCTCCTCCTTCTCCAGCCATGCAAGAAAACAACCCAAAAAAAATCGCTGCCTTAAGCTATATATGTAATGAGTTTATTTTTCCTTTTCGATGCTGTGAATATCAAAAACTGTCTATAATATTTTTTTCTCTCTCTCAAACACAAAGAACTAAAGCAAATGCATCCTATTCTCACGTCACACAATGCTTAAAAAAAAA
Organism: Metacarcinus magister; assembly: GCA_029783475.1. NCBI lineage: Eukaryota > Metazoa > Arthropoda > Malacostraca > Decapoda > Cancridae > Metacarcinus > Metacarcinus magister. Next base: position 8,125,919 of record JAPQNM010000016.1, read on the forward strand.
AAACTCACTTGCACTCTAAAATAACGAGACTAAACAAAACTTCCTTAGAAAAAAAACGTCAAAAAAATGCAATATACAAACAGAGGAGGAGGCGGAGATTAGCCTTAAGGAGCCCGTTCAGGAGCCACCCGGAGCTGCCTTGATCGAGCAGGACCTTTCACTCGAGATTCAATTAAACTCCTCAGCAAGCGACAGGATCAACAGTGGCTGGGCGAGGGGAGGACGTGAGGGCATGAGGATGTGTGAGGGGAACATACGAGGTGTTTATATATGTAACTAGGTGGAAATAATGTTCTTTTTTTTCCCCTTGCTTTTTACTTTTTTATATGAATTTATTGGTTTACAGACGTATTATATTGATTTTGTTTTCGTGTGTTTTCATATGATTTTCAAGGTCATTTCAAGTTGTTTTCAGTTATAAAAAAAGGAGATCGATTTTGATGGAATGTTTTGTCGTTAGGTCAATCTCTCCTTCTCTCTCTCTCTCTCTCTCTCTCTCTCTCTCTCTCTCTCTCTCTCTCTCTCTCTCTCTCTCTCTCTCTCTCTCTCTCTCTCTCTCTCTCTCTCATGCTCTATCTGCATATATAAAGCATAGGAAAATTATGTTAAGGGAGGTGAGGAAGGTAGAAGAAAGAAGAGAGAGAGTGAGAAAGAGAAAGAGAAAGTGAGGAATAAACATGAAAAGGGAAAAAATGTAAAAACAAAAGTAGTGGAATAAAATACATAAAAAAAAACTAAAATCATAAACAAATAAATCAACCATAAAACCAGCTTAGAGTGACACTAAAAACTATATATATAAAAAAAACACGCAACATATGAATAAAGAGGAACAAAAAACAAAAAACAAAAACACATCGTGCGCCATGCCTGCCACCCGACCAGCCCGTCTGAACCCAAAACATCTGTCCCCAGCACACCTGTTGGGAGCACACCTGTCTGCACCACACCTGAACCTTTGTCACGAGGCTGGCAAAGGTAACAAGGATAATCTAAAGCGGAAATAGAAACACGACATTGTTACTTATAATTTTGGATTGAAAATAATAGAATAATGATTTTTTAGGTGAGGAAAATAATAAAAAAAAAAAAATACAAGTGAAAAACAGGAATAAGGGAGAAGAAAGAATGCAGAGAAACAGCAGAAAGGTGGAAGAAGGAGGAGGAAGGATTGGTGGTGGTGGTGGTGGTGGTGGTGTCGAGGGAGATAGCCGGTAGTCTAGTCGGGCTTTCAATTAACCTACCTCACGAGGACCCTCTAATTTAGCCCTGGCACTGGACTGAATAATCTACGCCACACCTGGTACTTAGCCCCAACCACTCGAGGCGGTAATTAGTAAAGCAAGTATTCATGATCCTTAATGAAGTTTAATATAACGTAAGACTTCAAGTTATACACCTGCCTCCTGCCAGCCCTCATTACACCTGCCCACTGAGGGATAATAATAATACTCTGAATATTTAATGCCCAACACACCGCTACAGTCACCCTCAAGCCAGGTTACAGTTTTATGTTGTATATAATAATGCATATACATACATACATACATACACACACATGTATACTATGCTGTTTAGAGTTTGTATATAAATATTTCTTCTGTTTACTGATGGACATATCAAAATAAACGTGTGTAAATAATAGAAATATATGTTGATTCAAAAAATGATGATGAAGACGAAGATTAAATCAAACTATCTACAATAATAATAATAATAATAATAATAATAATAATAATAATAATAATAATAACAACAACAAAAACAATAACATCAATCATTATAATAAACACTACCATTACTACACAATCACCACCACCACCACCACCACCACCACCACCACCACCACCACCACGGCGCCAAAACAACACACACGATATAATGGGCCATAAATCAAAGAGGTAAGACTGTACCCACACCCAAGCCGTTGTTTATTTACAGTCGCGAACATTATCATCGCAAACTGTTCACAGATTTATTGCCTTTGTCTAACTACCAAGCAGGGGAAAAAAATGAAAAAAATTTGGAAAGAGAAAAAAAAAGGAAATTTCATAGTACTAAATGGAAAAAAATGAAAAAAATATAACAGGAATAGTTATAATACGTATTTCTATTGACAAAATAATTAAATTGTTATAAAAATTGAATATAAAAAGATAGAATAAAGAGTGAATATAGAAAAAGCAAAAAAACTTGTATATATGTTTCTAAGCAAAATTGACATCCTTCACTACTTTTATTTCTTTGGTTCAATTTTTTTTCTTACAATCTTTTCTTTCTTTGTTTTTTGTTTTCTCGCTACGCTCCACATTCATAAATATAAAACCCACACACAATAAATACAATAAATCACTCATGTAACCCAATATTCAGCTTTGTCACTATTACTCCTACAATAACATACTGACGCAAACCTTTGTAGATAGAAAAACAAAATAATAAAAAGAAGCAAAAATATAAAACAGCATCTTGAAGAAAAAATAAATAAATATAAAACAAAATGAAAACTTTACGTAGGATATGCAAAGTCTACTTCTATATAATGTTATTCGTCTCACCTCTCACTCCGCTACTCCTTAACCTTCCTTATCTCCCTTCAACTCCACCCTACTACCCTATCGCCAGACAACGCCCATCTTTTTCCAAATTTCACTCTTAACTACCTATTTCCCCAATTTATCCCTCATTTGCGTGTTCAATAATCCCTAATACCCCTCAAAGTATACCTCAATCCTTCCTATTTCATCTACTTTACTCCTAACCCTTCCAGGAGTCGCCTTTCCTCCTATCCAATTAGTTACTCTTGTTTCCTTACTCTTAACTCACCCACTGTCTTCCACGTAGTCATTTAGAAGCGTGAATGAACAGTAACATAAGACTGACATCAGAGCTCATTCACACTTCAAAAGGGAGAACACAGTGACATCAACGTGCCTTCCCCTCTTAGTAGTGAAGTCAGGACATCACACATTAATATTTCTGTCATTAGGGACGCCTGGACACCCTACAGAGCCACCCTGGTGTCCTAAAGAAGGTAAATCACCAAGCTTTACCGCCTAGACCTTCGATAATGTCCACTCATCCATCTTTCACTTCAGACACCTATCGGGGGAGTTACCAAGGTTCCGAACCACCTGAACCACCTGAAGCATCGAGACGAACCACTGAGCTAAGTCATAAATCCTCAAAGTACTGACGAAAAATTATGAGTCTCTCCCTATCGGTCGTGTTTAAGGTTCGTTCTTCCTTAGTATATAATGTTTATGTCTCGTTGAAAAGACTTCCCGAGGCTATATTCTTTGATGGTATCGATTATTTAAATCAAGTGATGGTATCAATGTAAAGTCTCCCTTGGCGGCACTGCGGTTCATCCCTCCCTTCATTCCTCATTCACCACTTCTAATCACCACCACCATCGCCTCCCACCACCCCCTGCAGCCACCTACCTACCTACCTACCTACCTACCACCTACCTAACATTTACCTGCCTACCCAACCCCACCTGTGTGTGCACCACCTACCCTTCCCTTCCCATCCCTTCCCTTCACTCACTCACTCAGTCACCTGCCCCGTTTCATCATCATCACCATCTTCATCATCATCATCATCATCATCATCATCATCACAGTGTCACTATGAGGTGTACTTAAGTGCTTTAATATGAGGGAAAGTATGTATTTCTCTTGAAGTAGAAATTAATATAAAAAAGGATAAAAAAAAATTGTTGTTTATCAATGTATACCAAGGTTCCTATTCTCTCTCTCTCTCTCTCTCTCTCTCTCTCTCTCTCTCTCTCTCTCTCTCTCTCTCTCTCTCTCTCTCTCTCTCTCTCTCGACGCCTACATACCTCGGCCTCCACACCTTTCTCCACCTGTCTGCTCCGCCCACGACTATCTGTCTTCGCACTTACACCACTTAACTGATTTTCTTACCTGTCCTACGCCATCAACCCCACCCTCCCTTCCCTCCACCTATCCCATGCCTCCTCTACCCACCGTCTCTCTATTCCTCCACCTATTCCCTAGCCCTTACCTTCCTTCCTTCCGCCATCTATATATCCTAAGCCTTCCATCCTTCCTTCCCTTCCTCTCACACCTAAGGAATTGTGAACAGATTCCTTCAGATCATCTTCCTGTGCTTATACATGGTTGCTTAACTTTAGTCCTCCTCCTCCTCCTCCTCCTCCTCCTCTTCCTCCTCCTCCTCTACTCTCTCCGACACACATTCAACACCCATATGTTATCTTGCATCCTTTATACCTGACCTGCCATTCTAAATATCGATCGGAAGTGAGTTTGCTCCGATTTTCTGATGTACGACACTCTCCCGACCTCGTACGAAAGCTGTTGGCCTCAATGTGTCATGTGATACGATACCTGTTTTGTCCTTTACGTACGAATTGTTGAGTGTGAGATATTAAATTATGACGCACTATAGATGACATGAGCGACGAGGTAAGAATATAACCTCAACTTGTATATAACTTAAAGGAACAGTTAATAGCGTCCCTTAAGGTATTGAGGCGATATATAAGGTAGATACGTGGATACTTAAATAAATCAGACGGACACTTAACGAAACAGCTGAATAGATAAGATAAATGATATAATGAAAAAAAATCTATCTAGTCTGCTAAAAAGGACGCGTATATAGCCCGTATCAAACCAGCACGAAATTTTAAGCTTCAAAGATTAAAAGACACCCACTTTATACTCTCGTGTCTCTAGAGGTCATTAGCATATCCTTCGGTACATCAAACTCGCCCTTATTATCGCCCAATATCGCACCTTCTACGTGTATAGCATAATTCTGAGGGCACACCTACACACACACACACACACACACACACACACACACACACACACACACACACACACACACAGAGACAGACAGACAGACGAAGAGAAAGAGAGAACAAACAGACAGACAACAGCCTTCACTCCTTCCTTCTCTCCCTTGTTTTTCCACCTTCTTTCTTTCATTTATTTTTCCTCCTCCTCCTCCTTCTCCTCCTCCTCCTCCTCCCTCCTACTACTCTTCTTCTTCTTCCTCGTACTATCTCTTCCTCCTCATTCGTCTCTTGTTCTCATTTAATCCCCTCTTCAGCTCAGATTGTATCTCATCTGTGCTTGGTAGACTTAATGAGTGTCTTCAGGTGGCGTGGATCCTATCGGTAACCTCATTATTATTATTTTTATTTTTTTTTCCATTATTTAATTACCTAGTCCTTTACGCTGTCGTATTACTTTTTTTCTTCTTTTTTTTTCTCTTTTTTTTTTTTCTTGGCATGCGACTCACTATCATTTATTTACATTTATTTTTTTCCCTCTCTCTATATCTCACTCTCTCTCTCTCTCTCTCTCTCTCTCTCTCTCTCTCTCTCTCTCTCTCTCTCTCTCTCTCTCTCTCTCTCTCTCTCTCTCCACGTCTAGTTTGCATGTGTCGCCTTGTACAGCTAACTATGCATTGTTCATTAAGTATATAAGAGGAGGAAAGTTTGTGTATATTATTAGTGTGGCCGTGGCAGGGATAAGAAAAAGAGAAAGAGAGAGAGAGAGAGAAAAAAAGAAAAAAGAGAGAGAGAGAATGAGAGAGTATGTGTGTGTATATGTCTGTATCAAAAAGAGATTCAATAGCACACTACGTATAAGATAATAATTATGTACTATAACTTTTTCCCTCTTCAAAATGAGAGGGTACGTGTTGGGGGCTGCCGACGTCTCAATCCCTGAAGTGCAGCTGCCTTTACGATCCCTAGAACTAGTATCTCTCTCTATCCTTCAGCTGTAAGAAGGACTTGGCTACCATGAAAACTATCCTACGGCACTGAGGAGGTCCTTCTGCAACACCCAGGGACCCTAGAGAGGATTTTTAGACCACAAGGAAGATTTGGGACCCTAAGGTAGGTTCTGACACCATGCAATAGACTCTAAAACCTTTAAGAGAGTCTTGAGTCACTAAAAATCATCCTATGACTTTTGAGATATCCTTCGTAGGACCCCTAGACCCTGCGAAGTCCTAGTGCCACGTCCCCATACACACCCGGGTCTCCTACCTCATTACAAGTTACCAGGAGACAAAGCAGCGTCTCCAGGTCATTTTCGCCGCATATAGTCACTGGGACGGGGAGTTACGAGCGATTATGTTTTCAGAATAAATCAAATAAGAACAGTTTTAAGTGGAGCGGCAGCCAAAAAGTGGTTCTCCTCCGCCAGTAGGTAAACAAGGAGTCGCCTTCACCGCCCTCGTCGCCGCCGCTGTGCTTCCCGCTTCCCTCCGCCTCTCTAAGCACAGATAAATCAACGAAGGAGGCGCTGCAGGAACAACAAAACAACAACAGGACAAAGAAAGGCAACGAGATCCTCTTAAGTGGGACACCAACCTCCTACCACCACCACCACCACCACCACTACCTCCTCCTCTTCCTCCTCCTCCTCCTCCTCCTCCAGACGCCGTGCCCAACAGAGGTTAAAAGTCACTCTGCCTCCGCCCTTCATTCTTGCATAAAATATCCTCGCCCTAGTAAAGTGAACGAGATATATATCCTGATAGGAAATTCCACACGTAATATAACTTTCCGTATCGATCGATAGATATGAATATAGAGCATTTTCTATACGATTACCGGCCGTTACCACCCAGCTGAGTATTTTAGAGACAGACATGAAGCTTTTTTAAACGTACATGGCGACACACACACACACACACACACACACAAGCATTCATGTACACACAATGAAAACAAATGCACGCTTATTTGGGGACATGTAAACACTCATACGGGCATGTGCAAACAAACACACACACACACACACACACACACACACACACACACACACACACACACACACACACACACACACACACACACACACTACAAACACACACACGTTTTAAACACGAGTACTCAATCCACCATCCCTCTCTCCTTTTCCTCCTATCCATCCTTCCTTCCTTCCTTCCACATCTCCTCCAGCGTCTTCTTCTCACAATAATAATAATAATAATAATAATAATAATAATAAAAAGTCTACACAACCACTACTCCATTTTGCAGCCTTTCCTCGGGTCCGCGTCTTCTTGACATGAGCTCAGCAAGTTCGGCGAGGACTCAGCATAGACGGACACAAGGATACATACACGCTCTCGTCTTGTTATATCGTAATACTAAGCGAATACTTTTACGAATATATACAACGAGAAAGGTAAAGGACGAGGAGGAGGAGGAGGAGGAGGAGGAGGAGGAGGAGGAGGAGGAGGAGGAGGAGGAGGAGGAGGAGGAGGAAGAGGAGGAGGAGGAAAGAAGAGGAGGTAAGTACACGAACAGTTTACCAGCAACGAGGAAAATGATGCGTGTGAGTGAGAATCTAAATCTTGTACCATTGAGAGAAGGTAACACCACCACCACCACCACCACCACCACCACCACCACCACCACCACCACCACCACCACCACCACCACCACACACCCCTGTAGAGCACGCCCCCCCGCCAGGACCCCCCGCAGGTCACCTCACACCTCCTCGTCGCGGCGCATGACGTGTGGCACTATCTGGCCAGGTTATCAGAACTATAGGGGGTCGTTAAAACCTGCGGACAAGACAGGGCGGAGAGTCTAGACGGCGTGGGTGACTGTGGAGGAGGAGGAGGAGGAGGAGGAGGAGGAGGAGGAGGAGGAGGAGGAGGAGGAGGAGGAGGTACAAATATATGAGGATCTGAGAGAGTTAGACTAAGCATGTGGGTGAAGAAGTGGTTAGGAGAGAGAGAGAGAGAGAGAGAGAGAGGAGAGAGAGAGAGAGAGAGAGAGAGAGAGAGAGAGAGAGAGAGAGAGAGAGATAGTCATATCATAACAAAGAAGGCATGCAAAGGATATATAGGGATGAAAGATGTAAAAAAAACAAAAGACACATTTATGTCTGATAACTTGACAGAAGGAAGAAGAGGAGGAGGAGAAGGAAAAAATATAAGCAGATAGACAAAAGAAGCAAAGACAACTATGATGATAACTAACAAACAAGACTCACACAAAAGAAGAAGAAAAAAATAACACAGAAAATCCATTGAAGACCCACACACACACACACACAAACAAACAAACAACAACAAAAAAAAGACAAAAGGTGTGGAATTAAGGCGACAGGTATCACTTTCCTCAACACATTAAGACGACACGAACAAGATGCACCAACAAAACCCACTCACTCCTCACCCTCTCGACAGTTAAGAAGGAACTTGTAACCTTAAATAAGATACTCAACGATTAACCACCAAGCCAAACCAGCCGACCAACAACCCAGCCAGACAGACATTACCTGGGCTGACCCTCAAACGCATGATTGGTCGCTGCCTCAGGTGAGCTAGACGCAAGGGGGGTCCCGTCTCACCTGAAATATTTGGGTGTGTTTGGAAACGTCAACGTGAATGTCGATGGGGCAAGATAAACACATAATCCATTCTGCCAACTCTATATGTTAAGAGGAGTCCCAAGTCCTCCCTTTTCCTGCCTCCTCGAACCATCTACTTTACCTTCTACCTATTCCCTATTCTCTATCCCTCCCCTTTCCTTCCTAATTCCTCTCGTCCTCCTTTTCTCTTCCTTCATACTTCCTTTGTCCCTTCTCTGATACTACTTATTCTCCTTTTCTTCCCTTTCCTCCTGTAGGGTGGGAGGGAGAGATAAACTTGACCCCTGCAAGTCTCGGTTTCGTGGCCATGGGAAGATATCACACCATCTCGCCGCCAGACCGAAGAGACGCTGGCTTATCATCTCACTTTGCATACGTCAATCAATATTCACTTGGTCCCAACGCAGGTGAGGCAGATACCTGATATACACCTCCACCCACCCTTCCACCCACCCTTCCACCCATTCTCCCATCCACCTGCCAGCTTCTCCACCCCGTTCTTCTCTGTCCCTCTCTCTCTAGTCCATTATCCTGTCTCCTTTACTATTTCTTCTTTCATAATTTTTTGTTTTCATGTCTCTGTCTCACGGGGTTTTTTTCTTCCTCCTCTGTCTGTCTGTCTGTCTGTCTGTCTGTCTGTCTGTCTCTCTCTCTCTACGACTGGTAATCCCTATTTTGTTTCCCTTTTCATGGTTTATCTATATCCTTTTTCTTCTTCTTACTATGTCTTCCTTCCCCCAAATACGTGTTATCATTGTTATCTTCACCTCCCTTCCTTTTCCCTCCTTTGTTTCCCATCTTATATATATATTCAACATGTTTGAGGCATTTTCCCAACGCCCCTGATCTGTCACGTTCCTTCATCGCCTTTCCTTACGTTCTGACAATCGCCTCCACTTTCTCTGACTCCCTTCTCTCTCTCTCTCTCTCTCTCTCTCTCTCTCTCTCTCTCTCTCTCTCTCTCTCTCTCTCTCTCTCTCTCTCTCTCTCTCTCTCTTCCTGTCATTATCTTATCTCCTTCATGTATATTTATTTGCCTTCCTATCCTCCACTTTTACTTTCCTTGTTACTACTAATGTGTTCTGTTTTTTTTTCTCTCTCTTTAAACAGAATGGAAATATAATTCTTTATATTATCAATTGTCAGGGTAGAAAAAAAAAAATTGATAATACAACATGAAGAAAAAATATATATATATACAATAATACCACGACCATCACCACCAAAAGCATAAATATAAATAAGTGGAAAGAAAGAAGGTAGAGACGGAGGAGGAGATATAAAAAAGAAAAGAAAAAAAAAAGAAGGATCATGAATATAAATTACACCAAAATTATACAACGTGACATCATAATAACTATACCCAATGATATAACACCCAAATATTTGTTTTGAAAAATAATTTGACCTCCACAAGTACACTTTACATCACACGCTACACCCCAAAATGAACACAAAAAATAGGAAAGGGGTATCCACAACGCCTATCAACACCTATCTCTCTCCACGTGGCGTTATCATCACCATCAACAACCCTTGGCGTCATCACTGACCCACCCACCATCACCATCACCGTCTTATCACCATCAAAGGCACCATCAGCAACATACCCGCCCTCACCCCTCACCCCTCACCATCACCATCACCATCACCACCATCGAAGACCCAGCATTCTCCAGGTACACCATTACCCTCATCACCATCACCATCATCATCATTTCTCCACCTGGTTGTCAACTGCCACACAATCCTATCCATTTCATCAACTCCATCGTCTCTTGTAAAGGATTTTCACCACCGCCACCACCACCACCACCACCACCACCACCACCACCACCACCACCACCACCACAACCACCATTAAACCCTTTGCATTCATGATCATTCCCTCCATCATCATCGCTTCCTCCACACCACACACTTTCACCATCACTGCTGCATAATTACTTGTCCCACATTAACATTAACATCCACAGACACGTGAAAAATCATATGAATTAAAGTTGTACATCTTCAATAGGCAATAACAAGATGTGTTGAGCCAGTTTTCTTGAATTTAAAATGATAACCAATATTGACATGAAGCAAGGTATATACATTAGGTTACAAAGGGGCATCGATTTTTCAAACAACATAAGGTAACCCAAGTCGCTCCCCGCATGTACTGTTTCCACGCAGGTATATTCGTTATAAAGTCGCGCCAAGTCGCGTTACGCAGGTGACTACTCCTTCCTTACGGGTTAATATTATAGTTATCATAAAATTGAGTTCAGATTCGTGTTTTTCATGCAGTAGAACCTTTATAGACCAATTTTTGTTGGATTTGAAACTTTGAAAATTTTCAGGTAATTTGCGTGGGTACAACCATTGGAGTTTTTTTTTCTAGAAATCACGTTTTATAAAATAACTCGAAAAGTAAAAGGTTTACGTAAAAATTGTATAGAATAGTAAAAGAAGAGCAGAAAAGGGCCGTTCTTTTGAGCTATAGTATAATGATAATGGAATGTAAACAATTGAAAAAATATCAAATTAATTATTTTTAAAAAACATAACTTTCTTCCTGATTTACTACAAAGTTATAAAAGATATTGGAAATATTATTCCATCGACTGATAGACCATGTCAAGCTCTACAAGTATGTCGCTATGCATATTTGCTCTAAGACCAATAGTGTTACAGTAGAATGGCGTCAAATGTTCTTGACGTAAATTGTGGTCGACATTTTCCGGGCCAGAAAATAAAAAAAATATTTCCGTCACATACACACGAAAAATCATATGAATTAAAGTTGTACATCTTCAATAGGCAATAACAAGATGTATTGAGCCAGTTTTCTTGAATGTTGAATGATAACCAATATTAAAATGAACCAATGTATATACATTGTTTGAATTTTTTTTTAGTGTCCCCTACTGAGGAGGACACGTGCCCCCTGTGGCCCCCGGGTAAATCCACCAGTGTCCAGTACCCAGTCAGTCAGTCAGCTGTGTCGAGGATCGCTTTCCCCGTCCCTCCGTACGCCCGAAAAAGGAGTGAAGGAAAGTATTCTTTGTTTAAGCCCAAGCCTCGACACAACAGTTTATTAATCCCATTACTGCTTTTGTTTCACTCATGGCGAACCTTCAAACAATGACACCTATACACACCTTCATTCTTCCCTCACACTTATAGATTCCCTCCCCTCCTTGTCTTCTCCCACCACCCCTATCCCCCATGTCACTCCAAAAAATAATTCGGCCAGGTATATACGGAGCACACCTGACTCTCTCTCATCCTGCTGGTGTCATTCTACTTTACATAAAAAAGATATTTAAGAAGCAACGTCTCCTACCCGTTGATAGTTATCGTACAGCGGGCGTTTATCCTGCCAGCATCAGCCCAGTGTTGCCGATAGAGGCTTTGTCGTACAATTTTACGGTACTCTTCAACGCCGATATCTCTTAACGGCTCAAAACCCTAAAGAATACAAGGAAATCGATGGATACCTATTAGAGTACACGTAGTTTTCCACTTTACTCAAAAATATAAATGAATACCTATAAAAATCGATGAGAGGCTGAATGACAAACACACACACACACACACACATACACCTCTCCTCCCTCTCTCTCCCACCCTTCCTTCTCCCCTCTCTCACCACCTCTAGACACGCGGCGTTGGCACCATTGCATCTATGAGTACATCCATCATCCAATTTCAGGCGTCACACTCTAGCATCTGATCATTCAACTTGCATCATTAATTATTATTTATCACTTGCCAATAGCATTCAGCCCTCGACCTTCATCTACATACGATCATTTTCACCGCGAGGCTTTGAACTCCCCTTTTCTCTGTCCTGTACAATTTCTAAACCTGGACTGAATTATTAACAAAGGACTCGACCAATAAACTTGTTCCTTAGGTGTGCAAAAGCGGTACTGATCGTGAATTCTGCGTGGACACGAGTATGTACGACTAATTCACTGATATATGAAGAGCATGCATCAACGCTAGCCTCGACAACCCCGCTGGCTACTTATTTTGTCTAAACTGCGAGCGCTTAGCAGCATTTAGCGCCACTAGTACTGCACACGCGAGGAAAGTGAACAGGTAGCAATGTACCGCGACGCTCACCTGCTCGAGCCATTATTACCCGGGGATAATAACTCACACTTGTCCTGTTGCAATGGACTGTGTGTTGCCAATTTTGCAATGAGAAAGTTTGCAATGTATCTCTTGTTTGAGTGCATTTTATACTTATTTGTTTGTAAATCTATATTCTTCACTAAAACTGGATTCAGGTATATATGTTTTATAGTTATTTTTTGGGGTGTGCTGGGGAGGAAAATAATGGTATATTCCTACAATGTATAAATAAATGAATAAATAAATAAATATGTGAGTATATAATCCACAAACTACATTCATTATTATTGTCTCCATCCACCGAGTAAAGTTTGTGCTACGAGACAAAACATTTCCGCAACACCCCGGTAATAAATAATGGAAACGAATGTCTTAATGTTAGTAAGACTCAGCAGCCAGCCAAGCATTATGCAAGGTGAATGTTTATGTGGAGTGAAGGGAAATAAATGCAACGGAGAGAAAGTAGAGGAAGACAAACAATTATGAGCGATGCATAATGAGAGGATAAATATTGTTTAATCTTCGACAAACAACCATTGTCAGCTTTCAACATCCATCAGTCACCACCAACACCACCACCACAACTTAATCCTCACCACCGAAAACACTCATTCACTCGTACCACCACACACACACGCTAGTCTGCTATCATTCCACTCTTATCACCGCCTTACACTGCTAACACACCACAATTCTCCCTAACTCATTATTTCTCTTACAAACCTCGCGCTCTTATCATAGCTCCCTGCCACGTATATACACCCTACCACTACACCTCTCCTCTCTCCCAAACTAGTGTATTATATCTAACTTATATTAAAAGGAATACCTAAAACACTAGTTATATAACCATTCAATATGTATAGAATAAAAGTTAATAGAAATACCTTGGATAAATTCATAGTGCGCAGGCGTTCATCAGTCAGCATTTTGTTGTATACAGTGCGCGCTAAATTCGACCTTAGGTACGGGCCACCCCGCGCCTCACTCATGCTGACGACTGCCACCAACACACACCCCAAGATACGGCACTCCAGCCAGGTATTCATCCAACACAGCCGCACCTCAGTAAGCGTGAGGCACTAGAGAACGCCCATGGATATCAAGCTATACGGATTTCAGTGCGGAACATATGTTAAACCGAGTAAATCAGTAGAAGACAGTCACTGAGATCGGTGAGAGGGCCGACAGATGCTTGGCAACGGTGTCTTTTTGGCTTATTTACACATGCTTGGAATGGTTTACCTCCACCTGCAGCACGTCTCTAGGTGGTCAAACGCTCGTAGCTCAGGTAGAACACGTCACTTTAACGAATTATGGTCAAACAACACTGTAATATGCTATCAAAATAAAGCACCTGGGATAAAATGGCGATGTATACTGTACGCTGAGGCTATCTGGCGGCCGCTCGGGGAAGCAGGCGGGGTGGGAGGTTTAAACGTGGATCGATGCCGCTCTGAGCTATCACCCCACAAAGCAGACTGATTTTATAGGGAAATTTTTATGCAACATTCCAATTACGTAGCATGAAGGCAGTTTTACACCTCATGAATATTCACACCAAGACTTAACAAGAATCCTGGATAGTGTGTGACGCGGATGGGCAGCAACATCACCTTCCTCGCCTTTACATTTTATTTTTTCGAGAATTCTGGCGGGAGAAAGTCTGGGAGGAGGAACGGCAGTATCAAAGGAAAATTGAATTAGCGGAAGTTTGCCTATCTAATGTGTGCTTTCATAACGTCGACGCGGCACCAAAGAAACTTGATAAGAAGGGGAAGGGAGAGGAGGAGGACTAGAAGGGAAGGAGGAGCTGGAGGAGGACAGGAAGGGGAGTAGTAGGAGGAGGGAGTAAAGGAAAGGAGAGGGAGGAAGGAAGGGAGAAAAATAAGACTCAGGATAGTGGAATATTCAAAAGCGAGTGGATGTAAACGTAAAAGAGTAGGTAAAAGAGGAAAGATATACGAGAACTGAAAAAAAATTAAATACA
>JAPQNM010000016.1:8140541-8145541 GCA_029783475.1 Metacarcinus magister
TATTTGCTTGGGGTTTCTATGTTATGTTATGAATCAACCTTTGTTCTTTGGATAATCGAGGAGAATGATTACTACATGGTCAAGTACAAACAGACTGAGTTTTTTCTTAATATATTAAGATGTACACACACACACAAAAAAAACTATATACAAAACCCAGCAATGGTGGATGACACCGCGACACTGCCTGGCACCACTCCAATAAATGGAGGCAGGTGGACACAGGGACAGTTTGGTGGCACCTCTGAAGACCTGTGACTCGTCCAAGCATCGATACTAACATGAGCGAAGGTAGCAGTACCATCGATGGGGACGCCAATGTCACCCAAGGAAGGCCTCAGGCAAATGTGTATCTTCAAAACTACGAGGGCACGTCTGTGTATGGGCTGGGGCGGCACTGTAGGCTGAAGTGTGCGTTGAGGAAAGGAAAGAAGGATGGAGAAGGAGAGGAAGAAGGTAAAGGTAGGCCTATAGAAGAGGGAGAGGAAGAAATAAAGGGCTGAGAGGATGGAGAGCGAAAAGTCCTCAAGGAGTAAGATGAGGAGAGGATAGAGCTGTAATGGATTGAAGGGAAGGGTAAGGAGGGGGTGGAAAGGGGACGAGGGGTTGGAAGGGGAACGGAGGAGGATGGAAGGGGGAGGAGGTGTGTTATGTAATGTAAAGGAAGGAAGGAAAGGAAGAGGGAAGGAAGGGGGTGTTGGGGGTAAAGTACATGGTAAAATAGAGGAATTAGAGGAGGATAGGATAAGTGTTGTTCAGGCAGAGTAGAAGGAAACTGATAATTTGGGAAAGGAGTGAAAAAAAATAATATAAATAAATAAATGAAATAAAATAGAATACAAATAGAAAGAAAGAAGTAATAGATATACAAAAAAAACCTCTGATAATGAAAAAAGTGAATCTACAAAATCAACCAAAACGAAAATGCAAAGAAAATATACGAAACAAAAAATAGATATGAAGCAAAAAGAAAAAAATATGAATCAAATAGAAAATAACAAAAAAAAAGAGAAAAGGAAGTTGAAATGCGTAGAAACTTGGGGAGTAAGTACAGTGCTAAACCTCCCAGGGCTCGAGTAAGGATGGGTTAGGGAGACACGTAGGCCTATCCCCCCACCCCACCCCTGCCAACACCCCCCTTAGGCCAGGGTAAGGGTGAGGGAGGCCTGGCTGGGCGAGACCAAGAAATTTAACTGATTAACGAACAATCGATACTTAGCACACGAAGCCATGACAGTTGCCAGATTGCCTACATTCTGTTTTTTTTCATCTTTTCTTCACTAACTTTCAATGCCATTCCCTTTCCTTTTTATAGCTTGTTTTTTTATGAGTGTCCCCGCGAATATTCTTTTTCCCAGTAGTTTTAAGACGAATATCAATGTCATTTTCTTTATGTTACGTTGAAATAACACTCGATTCTATTCCATCTTAGGCAAACAAACCTAAATTTCAAGTTCGCCAACGGAGGAAGCAACTACGAAAGAGAGGAGGAAGAGAACAGACAGACGGAGGTAGACGGAGAGGTAAAGAAGGAAGAAAAGAGAGATAGGAAACAACACGAGATAAAAAGAGAAACAAGGAGTAAAAATTCAACTTCACAACCTTGTTAAACGGTGAATAAGACGATCGTGTATTCCTCCTCCTCCTCCTCCTCCTCCTCCTCTGCTTCCTCTCGACTCCCTGCCTTTGTGTCACTATCGATAGGCTGCCGAAGCGAGGGTTGCGATGTGCGAGCAACTTCTTTTAATGAGGAAACGGTGAGTGAGTGAGTGAGTCAGATTTCCTAAACGTGGTGCTCGTCGCTTCTCTCTGTCTCTCTGTTTTTTTTTCTCTTTCTCTCTCTTTCTCTTTCTCTTTCTGTGTGTGTGTGTGTGTGTGTGTGTGTGTGTGTGTGTGTGTGTGTGTGTGTGTGTGTGTGTGTGTGTGTGTGTGTGTGTGTGTGTGTGTGTGTGTGTGTGTGTGTGTGTGTGTGTTTTTAAAGGGATAATTTGTATACTGTTTCCGTCACGGTTGTTTTTCGTCATTATTGTGGATTTTCCTGTTCTTGCTTTTCTTTATTCTTTCTTTATTTATTTCCATTTTGTTTATATATTTTTTTAATTTTCAGGATTTCGTGGATTTACATGTTTTTATTTTTTTTTCATTATTTATTTATATAGTTGATACCATTGTTGAAATTTTGATCAGTAAATATATGGCAAAGAAACAAACTTTTATTCATTATCATCTTTTGTTTTAAGAAGATATATATGTATTTATTTTTGCCAAACTAATAATTATCCTCCGTCCCAAACCTCAATAATTATTACTCATATATTTTTGTTTATTTCGTTAACATATTTCCTATCTTCATTTGCATATTCACCTTTCAGTATTTTCTTAACCAACACAAATATTTAATGATTATTCAATTAATTTCTAACAGCACTTTTGTTTTTCTTCTTTCCTTCACATAATTATTACTTTCCAAACTGACATATTGATAATTTTCTGCATTTTGTTTTATTCATTTATCTATCTTTTTTCTATATTATATTATTTATCCCTAAACTTTCCTTCTTCTTCTTCTTCCTTCCCTTTCTCCTTTACACACTTCATCTTCTTTTCACACCTTGTCTACTTCTGACATACATTTCCATCCTCCTTTAATTCCTATTCCACCCTTTTCCTTCTCTTTTATATATTCCTTAAAATTCTCCTTTTCTTCTTCACACATCTTCAATATTTCCTTTCCAATATTCCATCCACCGTCATTATTCTCTCTCTCTCTCTCTCTCTCTCTCTCTCTCTCTCTCTCTCTCTCTCTCTCTCTCTCTCTCTCTCTCTCTCTCTCTCTCTCTCTCTCTCTCTCTCTCTCGTCTCCTATTTTCCTCGTTCCATCTCTCCTTTCTCTGTGAGCTAATGAGACACTGCGGGCCTTGTTAGCCTCCAAAACGTGTCGGCGATTGGGCTGATTTGGACATATTGAAGAACGGGGCGGCATTAGTTTCTCCGAAGAGGCATTTTTAAAGAATTATTATCCTCTCTCTCTCTCTCTCTCTCTCTCTCTCTCTCTCTCTCTCTCTCTCTCTCTCTCTCTCTCTCTCTCTTTCTGAGTGTGTATTTCTCTAGTTTTATCCATTTTTCATACCAGTATAACGTGAGGGTGACGTGGCGGTGAGAATGGGATTAGGATCGAGACGGAAAGGTTCAAATCCTCTATCACAGGTTTGAATCCTATATCACATAACATAATAGGATGGGATTACATAGACTAAGTGTACAACCTGAGCCCCAGGAAGACGCCTATACTAGCTACTTGAATTTGTTGAGATCACATAGGCCTATCGCTATAGCTAGTAAGGTTTAGTGTAAATACTCATTAATTCCAAGATACGCCTAACGAGATAAGTAGAAATTGTAGAGTATTATGTTTCAAACTACTCTTGCTACTTCTACTTCTACTTCTATCTCACTCTGTTGCTTTGTTCCTTCTCCTCCTCCTCCTCCTCCTCTAATTTCAACATAATCCTTGGTACATTCATAGATTATAACTCTTTTTTCTATGGATACACAAATTTCTTATACACAAAACCATATAGACATACATACATACATTCCTGAGTCATACATCATACCACTATAGCTTCCAAAACAGGCCACCAGATGTCACTTCTACCTACCTAAACATCAAGTCTTCAAAATCCTCCACACACTTCCTCCTCCTCCTCCTCCTCCTCCTCCAAGACACACGTTCTAGGAAAAGTTGGTAAGAATCTGAGAATCAATTAAACCTGTTCCGTTCGCGATTAACGAATGCAAAGTCAAATAGAAGAAGAGGGGAAGTAGAGGTCCTGAGTTGAGGGGAAAAGAAAGGGGGAAGCCGAGGCCGGGAGGGAAAATAGGGGAGTGAGAGATGAGAGAATGAAAGAAGAAGAAAGGACGAGGAAAAGGGGTTTGAAGGATAAATGAACGACAACAAAAGCATAAAGACATACGTGGAAATAAAGTGATCTTAGTGATGAATCAGAGAGAGAGAGAGAGAGAGAGAGAGAGAGAGAGAGAGAGAGAGAGAGAGAGAGAGAGAGAAGGGAAAGGAAAGGATGGGAGAGTGGAGGAAGGGAAGGGGTGGCGAGGAGAGAGAAGGGAAGGGACGGGCGGGTGTCATCTGCCCTTTGAAATTACGGGCCTTTAGAACCCGGGAATTTCAGGAATTAGGGAGCTTTTTAAATCAGTGGTGTATGAGACAGGGTGGGAGGGCGAGCTCTCTCTCTCTCTCTCTCTCTCTCTCTCTCTCTCTCTCTCTCTCTCTCTCTCTCTCTCTCTCTCTCTCTCTCTCTCTCTCTCTCTCTCTCTCTCTCTCTCTCTTACTTTGTGTATATATGTGGATTATTATCGAGTATTTCTATTTAACTATTTTTTCAGTATCTCTTCATTATCACATTTTATTTTATTTTTTTCCCCTTTAATCAATATGTGATATCTGTGGAACTCAGCTGGCAAGTCGTATATTCATGTGATCAAACTAACATTATTATACTTGGCGAAGGAAATAAATGGAAGGAAATAAATGAATAAGTATTGAAAAAATAATAGGAAGGAACACAAAAAAATATATATATACATAATATTGAGGCATCAGATAAGCTCGCAATATATATACTTTAAATCTTGTATCTATGAAAATTTTGACACAGTGGGAAAATTAAATACAAAACAGTTTACATACACGTCACTACACAACAAACACATGCATGCATAAATAATTGTCACCCCTGAGATCACCCAACTTTATCATCTTCCTTTCCTGTTACCGGGGGGAGGGAGGCAGGTGGACGTGTCACCTGGCATGCTAATTAAACCCCACGACACCACCAGCAGCAGCAGCAGCAGCAGGTGAGGCGTGACCCAGGGGCGCCGCCGTCACCACCGTCACCGTCACCTTCGGGAGGCGCCTCAAAGCTATAGTATATGAGTCCTTTCTATAGTTCCCGCCCGGCATTTTTAAACTCTGAAGGAAG
>JAPQNM010000016.1:8155541-8183041 GCA_029783475.1 Metacarcinus magister
GGTACATGCATAACTTTTGTGGTAAATTTCCATCACATAAGTTTTTCATTAACACATTTTTCCTTTTAGTTTTTTTTCTCCATTTTCCCGCCTTTATTAATAATGCACGTCTCTCGTACACTCAGGTAATTCCCTCCACTCCCCTTAAATCCCTCCCTCCCCTCCCCTCTCCTCCACATCCTCAAATAAGCCTATGAAGATACCTGGCGTGGATTAGTTTAAATCCATAACAATACCCCCTTTATTAATGAGCTCCTCCCTCATTCTCTCCGTCCCTTACGCCTTCTACTCCCCTTCACTACACCCTAACTCCCCTCACCCCTACACCATCTTCTAAATAATGTACCAACCCAGATGAGCAGAATGGCGAGCTTACATCACGCTGGTAATAACTCCTCATCTCCCTCCTCCATTACTCCAGATTACTCCAACTCCATAATTCTGAGGAGGAGGCCTAAGGGACTACACTAAGCCCCTCCTCCATCTCCTCCTCTTCCTCTCTTTGCCCTTTCCCCCTCTCCCTCCCCTCCCCCATACCCCGAAGCCAGGCCTATGCAGTGAGATACAAATTGCAAATGAGTTCCAAAGAGGTGCTTAGACGGGCTGTAATTTGGTATGGTAATGACAGTGTTGGGGAGGGGACGAGAGAGAGAGAGAGAGAGAGAGAGAGAGAGAGAGAGAGAGAGAGAGAGAGAGAGAGAGAGAGAGAGAGAGAGAGAGAGAGAGAGAGAGAGAGAGTACATGGATATATATTTTTTTTAAAGCATATCATTAATAGTATAAATATTCCTGATAATAAAACCTTCACTACATATAAAAAAAAGAAGTTATGTAAGTATAATAGATTAAGACCAATTACAGCCTCCAATGGCCATCCTATTACAACGCGCAGAACCAACACAGACAACTAACTTAACCATTTATTGTCATTTTTACATTACTATTGACCTAAGATAATAAGCACATCTTTTCCTCTCAATCACTTATTCCCTACACTAGAAGAAAAAAAAATTCTTCCTCTCCTTTTCTCCTCTATTTCTCCATTCCTTACCCTATTGACTCCTCCTCCTCCTCCTCCTCCTCCTCCTCCTCTATGCCTCTCCCTCTTACTCGTTTTCTCCCCCCAAAAAATAAAGGGAAGAGGTAATTGACATTCCAATTATGAAGAAGGAGACGGCAGAAGCTCGAATAATTATTCTTTGATAGCAAACAGATGAGTCTCTGAGGCCCAGATCACCGGCTCATTAGGGAAGGGTTGTGTCCCTCGTAAATTGTGTCCCTAAATCATATTTCCTCTTGATGAATTCTCTCTTCCTATCTGGTGAAAAAATCCGCCTGAATTTTTTATTTTTTAATTTATTTTTTTTATTTATTATTTCGTAGGTGGATGCAAGATGGAGGAGGAGAAGTCTTTTAGGAAGGTGGAAAAGTGCGAGGGACGATGTAGAGAGAGAGGACAAGATGGGGAAAATAAGTGTCTCGTTTTCACTTTAAAAGAGTTGTGTATTTTTTTTTTCTTTTTAGTTTTTCTCTCCTTAATCTATCTGGACTGATCTCGATTTTTATTTTTCCATATCTTCCTTAATTATAATACTTCTCTTTTACAAGTCTCGAACAATTGAAAGTTTCTATTTATACGTATATTTTTCTGAAGTAACATACCAAAGATTACAACACTTGGCCCAGGGGGGAAATTTTTATCTCTGTTCAATATTAAGACACGTTTTTCCACTGACTCGGATAGATTACTGGTATTTGACTCTTTTTTTGTGTGTCATTCTTCCTCCGCATCAACACAAGGGAAATGTCTATAAATTACTTGAAGCATGACACAAAACGCCAACAGACTCCTCACCTTTACCTGCAGTAAAAAAGGTAAAAAAAATATATAAACGCCAGCACAAATTAAGATGATCCTCCGAGACGCTGGAATGTCAGGAATATAAAGTCATACAGTTAATGGACAACAGTAAATAGAGAAGCATTATAATACGCGAGAACCTCAGTAAAACCGCAAGCTAACCTTCCACGGTCACACTAACGCTTCACTTCAATAAAAAAAATAAAAATAAATAAAGAAATAAGAAAGTCGAATGTGAAAAACTTGCCTCTTTGGTAATATTGGACAAAAAAATATATCAACTTTTTCTTGTTAAGTATAATGAATTCCAATAAGAAAACTGTAACGGATTTTTCTCTTCTTTGACAAACTAAATTAATTTGACGGTAATTAACACTACAACATGTGGCAGTGATAATGTTTTGTCTTAATAGACATTCAATACCAGATCAATTTATATATCTGTATTTTTTTTTCCATTACTCTCTTATATTCAAAGTTGAAAATCGAGTAATGTAGTTCAGAACTTATCACTGAAATATTACTGAAGACACAAACAAACGCTAATCACCTAACAGTCCTCATAAGAACTTTCAAGTCATCTCTCACACACAAACAAACGCAAACAAATAAAATAAAAATTGTACTCGAAACTATCAAAACCACACAGGATTGAAATGTATAGGTGACATTACCTTAGCCTGTCTTCCAATTTGTTGTCCTTTTGTCACTATCAAGTAGATATTATAGTAGTAGTGTAGCCACACGGACAGCCTCGTTAGGTTCAGTAGGACTGTTGGTGTCTGTTTTTCCTTTATACTCCTTTGTACTCCTCCACACCACCTTTGAACCACTAAGCAGGACATTCTGTGGAAGACAATAATAAAACGGAGTCAGTCTATTTACAAATTTAGAAATGTTTGGGTAGAATACAGACTGTTGAATAAAAGTATAGATAGATATGATTAAAGGGAGAACTATAGACCCCTTAAGAGGTCAATACACTTACAATTGTTATATTCCACACTAACAAAAATAAGCCAATGAATAAATAACCTAACAAAGAATAGAGATAGTAAGACACAGTGGTAGTGAACAAAGTCAAAACATTCATTGCGTACACTCTGCGTCCTCCTACGAAGTAACAAAAATGCGTGCGGGGGAGGGTGGTGGAGGAGGACGAAGCGACACCCTGCTGTGGTGCGGGCATCGTATACCAAGACAGCATGCACACACCCATCGCGTGCCCCTCGCCTCCACCAATGCCCTGTCTCTCTCCTTACCCACGTACCCCAGTGATAAACCGAAACCACTAAACCCGGTAATACAAGACCGAACCGGCGATAAACCCGACCAATAATTAGCCTTACTAATAAAACTCCGATAAAAACCCAATAAAGCCAGTGATACACGATTCCCCTTCGCGTAAAGACAGACCCAAGGAACCCCACCCACTCGCCCCCTACCTTGTCCCCCCCATCGAACCCCCTCCCTCACCTGGTCCACGCGTCTTAAGTCACCTCCTCCTCACCTGACGGCACACCTCTCCTTCCACCTTTCCTCTGTTCGGCAGGTATCGGGCTGGACACGATAACGCGAGCCCCAAACACAGCGCGTTCCTCTCCCCCTAACGACCGGTGTCCCATCCCGCGACACCCCAACACAGGACACGCCTGTACCTGATAAACACTTACGTATAAACACAAGTCCCACATACAGCAGCAGCAGCAGACACGCACCCTTATGCTCTTATGTCCTCAGCCTTAACCTCACCCCATCACGCCCTTGATATACTATAGAAAGGATCAGATGCCTTGCTAAAGATTCCTGGCTGAATGTTACACTAAAATTCACCTTCACAATTACCTACACTATAGACAATATCACTGAAATAACTGCAAACTTTCCTTTTAGAAGAATATCAAAATAAGGGAAGAAAAAAGACCTATCGATGCTTTACTTTACTGAACTTCTCTTCTTCGAACCTTAATATCCGGGAGGTCTTAAGAAGGTCACAACCAACAGGTATAGAGGCATAAACGTCCAACACGAGGAGATTCAACAACCTTCCTCCCTCCCTCACGCCTACAGACAGCCAACAGGAGACGGCCGACAGGCGGGAATGCTTCAGAGCGATTCCAGACCCTAGCATCAGGCTCTGCACTATTCTCACCTCCTTGATAATGACAACACAAGCGGAGGACCTACTAGACGCCGGCCTTCGAGTACCTCCAACAGCAGCCACGCAAGGACCTGCAAACTACCTCACACATCTTACGTCCAGGTGTGAAGATGCAAATGACTTCACTGCACCCTCATACCCTCATACCCGAACCTGCCCTCCCCCCCCTTAGCCCCTCACTGCAGGAGGATCGAGGGTGGAGTACGGAGACAAAAGTGAGACAGCGACCAAGGGATTACGAACTCACTCCAGGGCGCGACCGAGACCCCAAAAGAATTATGAGTCTCTTAAATCTTTGGCGAGAGAAAGAAAAGAATGAGAGGAGAAAAAAAATATATATAGTTAAGTACCCTGTAACTGTACTCTTAAAAATGTGTGGTGCCAAATATTCAAAACAAGGGACAGGGTGGAAGGGGTTGACCAGGATTGATAAGATGAAATAATAAACCTGATTACCACTGCTTAAGAAATCATAAATTCAACTCTTGTCTTATCATAACACTACGTCTCTTTTTTATACATACATACTCTCTCTTTCTCTCTTTCTCTCTCTCTCTCTCTCTCTCTCTCTCTCTCTCTCTCTCTCTCTCTCTCTCTCTCTCTCTCTCTCTCCTCCCCTCACACTCAGACGCCGCCCTTCCTTCCCTTCCTGTAAATCAGATGCTAAGCAGAGATACCACGTCACCAACACTGCTCGGTCCCCTCCCACCCACCCTTTTCCTGGGGACCCCGAGACAAGGGGGAGAGGTGGGGGACAGGGCACTACGCGGCGTCTGTGTGGTGGTGACGGTGTGGTGAAGGCTGTGGTGGTAGTGTGAATTGCCTCGGAATGTGGTATAAGTTAAGTCCAATGAAAGATGGAGAGTGTGTGTCGTGTATTAGCTGGCTGTGATGAAGTGTAGGATAAAGGATTCTTATTCTCCTGATGGATAAATTTACATACTATCTAAGGCATTGATCGCATAATATAGCATACTGATCGGCGAAACGAGATTAGAACGTGAAAAAATACATGTAAAACTAAGTAATTGAATATAATCTTTGTCGTATATTTACTCATTATCATCCACCACAACGCCACAACTGTCCTCGGTGAGTGATGGACCAACAGCTGATTCGACTAAGTGTCACCTGCCTTCCTGGACCAGGGTTCGAACCAATGTCAAACTGAGCTAAATAGTAGACAGGTGGCCCCCAATACTAACCGCTCCACCATCGCAAGACAAAGGAGTGCAATAAATACACCATAATACTGATAGCTATGTAAAGGCAACACATTTATGATACAATATAATACATGTCAGTGCAGAGAGCCAAGGAAAACTTTCAACACAAACCACGAAACATTACTATTCTTTATATTTCATCAATTTCCTTCGGCAATAAACACTTTCATTTGAGTGTCAAGATTTAGAAAACACGGAGAGAAAAAAAACAACAACGACACAAGAATATTTTAACTATTGACTCAAGACTGAAGCTGCACGAGAGAGAAAGAGAGAGAGAGAGAGAGAGAGAGAGAGAGAGAGAGAGAGAGAGAGAGAGAGAGAGAGAGAGAGAGAGAGAGAGAGAGAGAGAGAGAGAGAGAGAAAGGGAAGTTTATTGCGCTGAGGGCACGAGGAGGCGCCGTAAAGTGTGGGAGGCGGCAGGTAAACTCTTCCAGGTGAAAAAAGAGAAAGAAAAAAAAAATGAAAAGCGTATCTGGAACCATCGCTTCTCATGCACACTCGAGCCTCACTTTCTCCATCCTTAGCCTTAAACTGGTTTCCGAACGATTCTCGGCGTCTCTAACATGTTAATCTGCCAACCAACTCTCCTCAACATGTTAATCTACCAACCAACTTGCCTCTGACACCTACTTAAAGGCAAGATTTCTGACATAACTACATAGTGAAAATTCCCTCGAAGTGCTAAGGTAGATAGATGTAAAATAAAGGTTTGTAGGCAAGGCAAGGCTGACTTTCTTCTGACCGGCCTTTCAAATCCTCTCGAAGCGATATTCATTTGTTTATGGTGGCAAGGCGTCAGGGTGTTCAGCTTTACAAGGATTTACTACACGACGTGCTGTCATTTTCCCCCCATGACAGAGGTAGGTCAGATGGTGGATAATGAAGGTTAGGTCAGGTTAGGTCAGGTCAGGTCACTAGAATCCGGTTCAGTTCCTTTTAGACCTCATAAACTAACGACTGTGTGTGTGTATATATAGGAAAGGTTGGGTTATTTTGTTTAAACTTAACGTCTTTAACTGTTCATTTATCTGTAGTTTTATATTAAAGTTTTATTTGTGGCTTCCATTAAAAAAAATATTATGTAGTCTTACTGTAGCTACTAGAAAATAACAATGATTAAGTCTATAATGACATTTTTTGGCGCAAATAGATACGAAATACAATTAAAGAGGAAAAAAAGAAGAGAGAAAGCAAGTGAAAAAAGAAAACATAATAAAATAACTGAAGCATCATATTTCATCATCTCCCGCCTTCCATCCTCCTCCTCCTCCTCCTCCTCCTCCTCCTCCTCCTCCTCCTCCTCCTCCTCCTTCTCTTCCATCTGTCCTCCTCAAACATCATTGTATCCTACTCTCTGTTCCTCATTCTTAATCCGTCTTCTTCTTATCAGCGTGTCCAAACATCCGGCCTCCAGTTCGTCATTAGCAGAGAGAGGGAAGAACGGCGTCTCTGTACAGCTAGCCGAGGGGAGAGGCGGAGGGGAGGGAGGGAGGTGAGGGAGGGAGGTGAGGGGATGAGACTGAGGGGTGATGGTGGTAAGAAGGGGATGATTTGAAGATGGTAGGGAGGATGAGGATTGAAGGGGAGGAAAGGAGAAGAAGGGGAAAGGGAAGAGAGAGGAAAGTGCATTAGAAGTAAACGTTGGGTATTGAAGAAAGGAGTGAGAGAGAGAGAGAGAGAGAGAGAGAGAGAGAGAGAGAGAGAGAGAGAGAGAGAGAGAGAGAGAGAGAGAGAGAGAGAGAGAGAGAGAGAGAGAGAGATTATTTTCTTTGTAGCATCTTATGAGTGCCATGCTACTTGCTGGTTATTTGTGGCACCTCCCCCCCTCCTCTCTCTCTCTCTCTCTCTCTCTCTCTCTCTCTCTCTCTCTCTCTCTCTCTCTCTCTCTCTCTCTCTCTCTCTCTCTCTGTTACTTTTTTTCGCTTATTCTACTGCAGTCCTTTTTATTACTTTCCTTACGTTCTCTTGAGACTTGTTACTCCCTTGCACACACACTCCCCGCCTCGCTCCACACTCAAGGCTGTTATTAGGTGTCTATAACGCAATAAGTAACGTAACTCACGCACTCAAATTAAACTTCCGCCCTTGGACACAATCACACATGCTCCCCTCTCAACCCTTCCCCTCTCCTCCCTTCCTCCCTTCCTTCCTTCCTTCCCCTAAACCTCCCTCCTTCCCCTCTCTAATCACCAAGTACTGTGGAAGTAGGAAGGAAAGAAAGAAAGGGGAGAAATAGGAATAGGGAACGAATGAGAGAATGGGAAATAGAAAGGGAAAGGAGAGATATATTCATGTACAGAGAAGGAAGAAGAGGAAATAGATAGAAACGATGAGGAAGGAGATAATAGAGATAATACGTAATGATATCAGGTAAATGGATGGTAAGTACATGGGAAAAATACTAATCTATACAATTATACAAGGAAGTCGATAAACAGGTGACGTAAAAACACTTCCAAAAGAAACATAAGGGGGAAAAAATATCACAAATAGATGTGAATGATAATAGTAGGAAGGAAACATATAAGATTTTATGAACAAAAATCACGCTAGCTGCATACAAAAGGAAGAGGAAAAGAAAACAAGAGGACAGGCGTGTAATCTGGGTGAGACAAGTACATTAATAAGAACCAAGGAGGAGGAGGAGGAGGAGGAGGAATACAAAGAAATACAAGGGAACACAAACAGCAACAGACCCTAGGGTGATATAACTACTCTACACTAACTACTTGAATTAGAGAAAGTATAGTACAGTGGAAGGCTCCTCCCCTCCCACCCATCCCTCCATCCGAAGCTGGCAGGAAAAGAAGTGATACCATGTAGTATAGAAAAACTACATGGAATTTACGAGGAAGTGTGAAAAAGAGATATTAACTACATCTACTTTTGTTAGTGAGGGAAAGTGTGACTGTTTGTCTTGATGGTTATGTTTAGTGTGTACAGAGTAGGTGTGAGCACAGTGTAGATAACTAAGGGTTGTGCGGCGGTCTTGCTGGCACTTTTAAGGCAGACAGCAGTCAATCAGGCCCCAGCTCCGTTCAATCCAGTGTGTAGTGCACTTTCCTATGCAGGACGCCGTGCACTGTTTCACTCCCTGTAGCAGTGACCCCTGATACCTTAAATCCCGAAGGTGGTCACCCACTATCAGAGCCTTAGAGTATCCACAGCCCGTCACAGGTCGAGAGTAGTAGTGGTGACCGTTAACTCAGGGCTGGTACCAATATGTTTTTTTGCATTAATTTGAATTATTTTGAAGATAATAAATGCATTATCTCCCTTTTATTTTACATAATTTTGATGCAAACTGATAATGTTACGTCAAAATTATTTCTCATTTTTAGTTTATTTTCCTTAATAAGAAACAAAACATTATAAAAACATTCTGGATAAACCAGAAAACAATTATAATCATTTTATAAACCATAGAAAACATTATTAAACAAAGAAATCAAGAAGGAAGAGGAGGAGGAGGAGAAGGAGGAGGAGGAGGAGGAGGAGGAGGAGGAGGAGGAGGAGGAGGAGGAGGAGGAAGACCAAGGACAAACAGGACAAAATCTTTACGTTGCTTTGTTAAGAGGAAGTTCCAACCTCCCTCATTAGAATATAGAAAGTATACAAAATAAAGTCGGTTAAAATTTGTCGTAAAGTTTATATATATATAAAGCCACGTATGTTGTCACCTGATAGTCAAAACAAAATAATAAGTATATCCTTTATTTTTGTTTCTGAGACTTGATCGTGGATAGAAAGAGAGAAAATAATATTAATAAGAAAACACATATGAAGAGAGAGGACAAACAGAAGGAGGAAAGACAAGGAGGAAAAAGACACAAAAATTAGTTATAGGAAATGACAAAGAGGAGTAAGACGAGAAGATAAGAGAAAATAAAGGAGAATGAGGAAGAGAGCGAGACCAAGGAGGAAAAATAAAACAAAAAAAGAAGAAGAGGAGGATGAAGAGGAGGCATACATAGATGGGAGAGCTGGATAGAAGGCCGAGAAATAGGAGACAATGGTAAGTGATGGTGTGAGAATGGACGGGGCAGGTGAAGTAAGTAAGGTACAGGAAAGTTTTGTTGTCACTGTAAACTGTAGAAAAAATTAACCCTCTTAGCAGACTACAGTGATGTGTTGGCTTGACTGTAGGTGACTGTAGGACCCTGTAGAAATAACTGTAGATGTCTGAAGCTACGATTGTCAACTGGTGATGTATAGGTTTCAATTCCTTGACTTAGGATTACATTAATATAACCGTGACAACATAGATACTCCTGAATGTGTCCTACAGTACCCCCTGGGGATTACGTGTACCCTTATTTAACACACGCACACACGCACACACACACACACACACACACACACACACACACACACACACACACACACACACACCTTTTTATCTACTCACTTGTTAGTTTTTCGGAGTATAATTTACGAGGCTGTTTATTATTTTAGGGACAAAACGCAACACTGCCACGAGGCTAAATTTGGCACGGCAAGGCATTAACCAGCCAGCTATCTGCACGGCTACACCAGTCATTACTAGACGTGTCCGTTCATCAGCGTCCGATTAATTACCTGCCCGATGCCTTATGTGTGCGATAGCAATTAAGGTCCCAGGTGATAGATTCAGGGCCAGAGACACGGAGACGCCCACCTCATTCACCTCACCTGAGCCACTAACACACCAAGCCTCACCTTCACTCTTACCTGTAGATATTTTGATTTTCTGGTTATACAGTTTATTCAAGAAATTTTTGGGGGTATTTTGGGTTATAAATGTAAATTGTTCGTGTGATTTTAGAATGGTGAGTTAATCTTTGTGAATATTATTTTTGTTTGTTTGTTTGTTTGTGTCTATCGCTTATGTGGTTTGCAAGCTAATTAGGGTAAGACCATATAGGCAGCGATGAGATTAAATGCATCTTATATAACCACCGTGTGCAACGCCTATATGCCATATCACATTACCCTTGATCGATGCCCCATACACCACCACTAGCAAGGGTGTGTATGCTAATGCTCTACTTCAAAGGGTAACCATTATTATCTTAACCCTAACCTGCCTTACCATACTTACTGTCAACTTCGATATTAGGAGTTAAGAAAAATTGGCCTTACGTGACCTCATACAAATCCTTCACCCTACACCCTCACCCTCACCCTGTCCGCGATACACCCTGGACACTCACCTATACACTCATTACCAAGCTCAAAAGTATCAAGTTATACACCCTGAAGCACTTTATATCACACTTCTGACAACCACCTCACCCTAACACGTCTCATATCAACCCTATCACTGCTTCACCCATCGACTCCCATCACCCTTATAAGCTCTGATACCCATTCAAACACCCTTGGCCTCATCATGAACCGATCACCCTGACTTACACCCTTGAAACCTTCCACCCATCACCTAGCACCTTCATAAACACACATTATCCACACACCCATAGGCACCCTTCACCCTTCACACACACCTGGCACTTCAAGAACCCACCAGTGCCAGGACAGACGGGAGGGAGAGAAGAGGGCAGGAGAGGAGGAACCAGGCACCAGGAGGAAGACGAAGGCACTCGGCTTAGCATAATCTTGAGTCAACACCAGAAAGTGATGAATTGCCTCGCCAGTGATAAGGTTAGAAGGAAGAGGTGAGACGCCCCCTCTGTGTCCTGTACCCGAGCGTTAATTAGACCAGACGCCCACTGATAACGAGGCTGGTTGGGTCATTGGGTCATTAGGAAACACTCAGTCCATCTGGCGACTCCGAGGTTGTTGCTTAATTGAATATTGCTAAAAGGGGATGTGGGTTATTTTAGGCTGATAGGAGACTCAAGGGAATGGGAGGTGCCGGGGGGAGGTGTGGGTGGTGGGGGGGGGTGGGGGGAGGTAGGGGTGTAGGGTACTTAATTAATTTTTAGTGTATGAAGCTTAATGATTAATCTCCTTCGGCTTATTGGTGTTTAAGTGGTACTTGAAGGTGGTGATGAGCGATACCACACCCACCACCCACCACCATCACCACCACCACCACCCGTCTCTCTCCGTTTCTCTCTTTTTTTTTTTCTCTCTCTCTCTCTCTCTCTCTCTCTCTCTCTCTCTCTCTCTCTCTCTCTCTCTCTCTCTCTCTCTCTCTCTCTCTCTCTCTCTCTTTTTAATCCTCTTATACATTAATCCTTCTATTAATGGTTGTCTCTTATCTTTAATATCTCACCAACTTGTTATTCTCTATTTTTTTCTCTTTTTTTAATACAATTTTCCTGCATTCATACTTTTCTCTCTCAATGTTTTTTCAATCTCACTTGTTTAATTTATATTTGTTTTGGTTCTCTCTCTCTCTCTCTCTCTCTCTCTCTCTCTCTCTCTCTCTCTCTCTCTCTCTCTCTCTCTCTCTCTCTCTCTCTCTCTCTCTCTCTCTCTCTCTCTCTCTCTCTAAGGCTACTCTCCTCGACCTTTCCTTATCGCAAACTAAAGCAGGCGAGAAAAAAATATAGGATGCGGTCAGATACAAGGCTGCTTTATGTTGTTTATAAAGCATGCGTTAACTGAAGCCTTATCGCGGGCATCGTGAGCCTGGTGTCCCGTCCCGTCACTCTCCTCCTTCACTCCTTCGCTCATCCTCAGACAGTTAATTGGATGCTGAGTGAGTGACCTTGAAACTGATACTCACTACACTGTCGATTAATGTGGTTTTTTTTTTCTTCTGGTGTCTTTGTCTTACGCTTGGGAGCTTTTTTTTTTTAGGGTAGGTTAATGTTTTTGTTCTGGTTGTTGTTTTTTGCTACTACTACTGTTACTGGTGATTTTATTTTTCTTATTGTTCTTGCTATTGCTATTGTTATTCTTACTACTATTACTATTACTACTACTACTACTACTACTACTACTACTACTACTCCTGCTTACTTTTCTCCTACTGCTGCTGTAATAAAAAGAAAAGTTTGTCTACGATACTAATATAAAAACTCATTAATTTTATACTTAACTTAAAAACAAGACTTAAACCACAACTCACAGCTCACTAAAGTCTTCATCAACACTCATATTAACTCCAGACGAGAATAAATCTTGCTTAGGTGTGGAATCAGAACGGAGATACACGACAAATACGAGAATAAATTAAGATAAATCAAATACACGTTAAATTTACATATCAGATCAAGTCTTAATGTTCCCCTTTTGTGTTCAATTCATATATAAAAGGAAATAATAAAGGGTGAGAATGACCAATAAAAATGCATTACCTTATCCATATTTCCTTTTTCCTCGATTCCATCCTTTGTAATTTATTTTTCCATTTTTTCTAATCCTCAATGTGTTCCTTGTGTCCTTCATCCCTCCTACCTCCTCTTACCTCTCCTCCCTCCCTCCCTCCCTCCCTCCCTCACCTGTCTCTCCAAGGTTAAGATCCACTAATTAGTATCTATTATGACTCGATGCAAAACCTAGCCACGGTGTACCTAAGGGTGAGATTCCTGGCTTAATTTACGACAATATCGCCCTAGTGTAAGGACAGGTATCTGCTTTATGCTAATACAAGGCGTAGGCTGCC
This sequence comes from Metacarcinus magister, assembly GCA_029783475.1. NCBI lineage: Eukaryota > Metazoa > Arthropoda > Malacostraca > Decapoda > Cancridae > Metacarcinus > Metacarcinus magister. The sequence continues at coordinate 8,168,348 of JAPQNM010000016.1, forward strand.
AAGGGGGGGTGGGGAGAGAGAGAGAGAGAGAGAGAGAGAGAGAGAGAGAGAGAGAGAGAGAGAGAGAGAGAGAGAGAGAGAGAGAGAGAGAGAGAGAGAGAGAGAGAGAGAGAGAGAGAGAGAGATGTGGTTTAAGTCACTATTGTAGGGCCTTTCTCTGTCACACCTGCATGACCTTGACCCGTCACGTGACCTCTCCCATTACCCATAACCCCGAGCAGGTAGAGAGGACGACCCGAGGGAAGAGGAACCGCGGGGTAATTTTCAACCATTAAACTTCTTTTTCTACGTCCCTTTTCTTAACTCAAACTTGTATGGAGATAATTACGGTTTTTTTTAGGGGGTGGGGATGGGGGGTGGTTGGTAGTACTGCGGCATTAAAAGGGGAAATTGAGAGGTAATCCCGTTCACCTCCCTCATTCCCACGACCTACAGAACCCACCTAGATAATTAGCAGATAATCAAGGGGGATGCAAAGTAAAGTGCGTTTCTGGCCTCGCAACACACACTACACGAACTCTTGGCTAAGCGATAATACTTCCTTTGCATCTTAACTCCCCGTGAAGTGCGTGGGTATGATAATAGAACTCTAAAAACAGCATGTGTGTGGGAGTAGAGGATAAACAAAACCATGATATAAGAAGTGTAGAGAAAGGAAAGTGGGAGGGAAGGACTGGATGTGGGAGAAGGTGGGACTCCCTAAACTAAAGACTCCAGCGTCCAAGCGTCTCCCTCAGGCAAGCCATATGGCGTTAGACGGCTACTGGAATTCAATTTATATTAGCAATTAATTATATTCGCGGTCAGCCCTTCTTCTTAGCCTTTGGGAGGAACTTGCAACAGGACACAGGGTAAGGGGAAGGGGAGGGCATGGAACAGAAGCAGCGCACTGGTCATGCCCGTCACTAGATAACACGAATATGCCTCTTATGGCCTCCTGACGTGGGACTCCTGACGTGGGTGCCTCGAACGGCGTAACCCACACACACACACACACACACACACACACACACACACACACACACACACACACACACACACACACACACATACTCCGGTTGGGTTAATTATGAAGTATCTTGGCATGACTCCCGTTTCGATGAGATTGCTTGGGTTAATTACGTCTCGCATAATGGATATTGTTCTGATAATTGAAAGGTGGGGACTAATACCACAGGGACGGGGGGGGGTTAGGGGTAGGGGGGGGGGCGAAGTGGATTTGAGGGACAGAGATAAAAATAACCACAGGACAGGAATAGTAGTGTGTCCCTGAGGCCACACCCTATCCATCCTCCACCCACCCACCTCCTCCACCCAGTCCCCTTCCACACGGCAAACGGGGTGTAGGTAGGTGGTCTGACTGGGGGTGTTCCTGCTCTGCCAACTTAACTGAAATACTGGAATTAACACGTGTGGGGGGAGACTCGACACATTATCACGTTTATGAATCATTGGAACTCTAAACTTATCGGAGTCAGGTATGAGAGGAAATTTGTTGGTAAGACTGTATCACACAATATAAAAGGAGTTTTAAATACAATAATAAAGATGTGAGGCGGAGGAACCAAGTGTGTGTGGAGTGGAGGAGAACCAGGAGAGTGAGACTATATGTGGAGGAGGAGGAGGAGGAGGAGGAGAAGGAGGAGGCACAGATGGAAGAGGAAGAGTATATGATGGTGAAATGTTTGCTGGAACTAACATGACCAGTTTCTCAATTCATTAGTAAAACCTGACCCTGACTGAGCCTCCTACACTATCATTAACACCAGCTAGAAAAACACAAATTCACCCTGACGCAAGAACTAACCGCTTTACTTACTTCCATTAGGCTGTAAGGGAGTAAAGGCGAGGGAGGAAGGGTAGGTTCAAGGCCAAATTACGTACTAACTCAAATTACTACTTTAGGAAATAATTAAACATAGAAAAAAAATTTACATAACCAAATAAAACCAGCGGTCTTTTGTGTTGAAGGATAACTTTTACTTGTGGCGGTAGAGGCTGACCTTGTACAGGTGACAGAAGGTTAATTACGTGCTCTTACCAGGTGTTAATTTGCTCCGCCTCCCCCACCTTCACAAAGGAATCAATCGGAAAAAGAAAAGAATCCAGGCAAGACAACGCAGCTCTTTTTTTTTTTGTACCTGCTATCCACGAACGAGAAGATAAAAGTAAACTCTGTCATGCCATTCGATTGAGAGGTGAAGACAGTAGCCTCAGCCTCTCCCTCTCCCTCTCCCTCTCCCCTCTGTGCAGGGTGAGGGATTGGTCTCGCCTCGCTTACCTGTTTTGTATGAACACGTCGAAGAGTGGCTGGGAAACGCTCAACGCAGCCAACCAAGAATAATGAATTGTCTTCCCTTCACAACAGCCTCAGGAAGTGTCTTACAGCCCATAATGCCTTAGCGAGGAGAAGGAAGAGGAGAAAGACAAGGAGGAGGAGGAGGAAGACTAAGAAGCCACGAAAAGGGCGACACGGAAAAAAAGATTATGAAAAACACGATGAGTATAATTCTTAGAAGCTGAATAAGTCCAACGGCAAATGACGACCAAAAGAGAGAGAGAAGTAATTAGGTAAATGTGATAAAAAAAAACTTTGAAGAAACTAATGATGAAAGCTGCCATTGGTTCCGACGGGCATAGAAAATTAGAAAAAAAAAAAAAAACTAGCTGGTGGCATTATTGATTGTGCGGTCAACGTAGAAAGTAAGGAGGAAAAAACACAACAAAAACATTTTACACCTTAGCGTATCATCCTTCTCTCCCTCTCTCTCCCTCTCTCTCTCTCTCTCTCTCTCTCTCTCTCTCTCTCTCTCTCTCTCTCTCTCTCTCTCTCTCTCTCTCTCTCTCTCCTTCCAGTAGCCCTCCCTCCCTCCCTCCTTCAGGTCTTCAATCACCCCCCTAACCTACCCCCGTTTTCTTCTTCCTCCTCCTTTCATCACCTTGTTATTGTTTTTCGCGACAAAGGACCGAGGCGGGGAAGGACGTGAAGGCATCTGCATATCAGCTTGTGTGGAGGGAGCAGGGAAGGGGAGGGAGGGAGGGGAAGGGAGGGGCAGGGAGGGGAGGGGGAAGAAAGGAAGAAGAGTAGAAACCCGGTAGCCGTTTCTCTCTCCTCCTCTCTCTCTCTCTTCTCTCTCTCTCTCCTCCTCATCGTAAAGGTTCATAGTTTGTTTTCTTTTCGCCAGGTGGGACTCTGCTAAATCCTGCCTCCACGTCTCTTAGTTGCGTCGGGTCTGAAGGAGTATACCTGCCCCTAATTTCTCAGCCATTGACCTACCTGCCACCTCACTCCTCCTTCTGCAACACCTTAGAAGAGGAGGAGGAGGAGGAGGAGGAGGAGGAGGAGGAGGAGGAGGAGGAGAGGAGGAGGAGAAGGAGGAGGAGGAGGAGGAGGAGGAGGAGGAGAGGAGGAGGAGGAGGAGGAGGAGTGTTGAATGACCTATCTGTTCTTTTTACTCAGAAAGACTAAAGAGACACGTTATTCTACCTCACACCTATAGAATCGAGTGTGTGTGTGTATGTGTGTGTGTGTGTGTGTGTGTGTGTGTGTGTGTGTGTGTGTGTGTGTGTGTGTGTGTGTGTGTGTGTGTGTGTCCATTGGAGACACCATACTCTCTTCTACTCCGTTCTTCTAACTTTATCTGTTCGTTGCCTCCTCCTCCTCCTCCTCCTCCTCCTCCTCCTCCTCCTCTCCTCCTTCTCCTCCTCCTCCTCCTCCTCCTCCTTCTCCTCCTCTTCCTCCAGGTGTGAGCAACGCATAATCGCACACCTGCTCAATGACAACCCGCACAGGTAGATTGGATCATGCACCGACGCGCCCACCACCTTAACCACAGCGACAAGACCCTCACCTGCCTTCCTCTGTCTATTTTCAATCCTTTTGCGTCGGTGTTTGGGACAAGATGCAAACTCCTCCCCTACACCTCCCCGTAATTAACCCTCGACACACCTAGTTTGGCAGGTAAGGTGGGGGGAATGGGGAAGAGATGAAGGTAGGACGAAAGAAGGAGAATGAGGAAGGGAGGGAAGAAGATAGAGAGAGAGAGAGGGAGAGGGGGAAGGTGAGGTGGGCGTAGTAGTCTTTACCCCAGTTATGGCCCGTCGTCCCCCGTGGCTCCCCTGATATTAGCATACTGCGGGCCACGACCACTGGTGATTACCCCCTTCGATTAAGACACGCCCGTCGAATCGGTCTACTTAGAGATAATTTGGGCCACATTTATGACAAGCCCTGGAACTCTTGGCTACTGTACAACGTTCCCCTGATTGCCGGTAGGAAGATCATACGCGACAGGTCAGTTTTATGGCAATTGGTATTTACGAATCACTAATAACGATAGTTAGCGTCCCTGCCAGGTAATTACAGGTAGCCGCTGGGTTGGGGGGAAACTGATCTATAGCGAATGAGTTGACAGCAGGCAAGGAGGCGGTGGAGGAGGAGGAGGAGGAGGAGAATAGGACAGGGAGGAGGGAGGCAAAAAAAAAGTGGTGAAGGGGAGGGAGGAATAGAAGGAGGAGTAGGATGAATTGGAGGAGAGTTGAGAGAAAGTGAGGTGGTGGAGCGGAGGGGAGGAGATTGCTGTGGTGAGCAGGAATTTCACTCTCCCTACACTTGGCAACCATGAATAATTTAAGCTTCAAACAACTATACTTAGCCACGCATAAGGCAATGTCTCCCCTCCACCGTAACGCTACACCAGACACCGCCTACGAGCAGCCTCCACCTCCTCCACCTCTCCTCCCCTTTCCTCTCCTCTCCTCTCCCCTCACACCACGACGACAGGCAAGGAATGCATAGAAGTAAAGCATATGGGAAAAAAGGAGATAATAAAGCTTCACACACCCTACACTTTCACGCCCACGTAGCATACAGTGAGTGTAGTTTTGGGTGTATATTACGGAAATGTCATCCATCCGCCGTGATCTGAATATCGGGCTTCATCAGCAAATAGGTCGAGTTTAGGTTAGTTTCCCTCGGTAGACTGTCTTTGTTCAGCAGTTCGTGTTTGTCTTTAAATAGTATTCCGTTCCCTTTTTTCTGTGGATTCCATGATATCCTTTCCCTTCTTGCACAATATGTAACGTTTGCGACGCGCACCTCAGGTAACGAAGCATCTGCCAGGTACTCTTAATCTGTCTTCATGATCGTTGGGTTTCTCCTGCTCAAACATCCCGTAAGATACACAGTGCAAAGACTACCACGGCTGCTACGGACACGAAGCGTATACTCTAACACTTTTCAAAATCAAGGAAATGAATAAGAGATGTATTTTGTGGAATATATGCAACAATAGTAGCTGGCCTTCCATCCTGAACAAAATCTTTCAACCGAGGATACAGTTCACCTGGGTCACCTTACGCAATTAACAGGCAGGCAGGTGTACACTAAGACCAGGTGAGAAATAATCTAAAGTCATCCTAACATTATTCACTAGCGTTTCAAAGTGTCTTGTAGCAAAGGATGATTAAGACAATATCTCCCTGACTTCCTTCCTCTCTCTCTCTCCCTCTCTCTCTCTCTCTCTCTCTCTCTCTCTCTCTCTCTCTCTCTCTCTCTCTCTCTCTCTCTCTCTCTCTCCTACACTTCAGGTTGACTCGTTATCCTTCGGCACTCTGCATAGGCTGGATTTACTTGCATTTTATTATAACCATTATGATAATATACTACCTGGCCTCTTCCACCTGCCTCATTAATATTCTGTCCGCTATTAAGTGGTTCTCATCCAACCCAAGTCCATCAACAAGCTTAAGTTGACTCTCTCTTCCTCCTCCTCCTCCTCCTCCTCCTCCTCCTCCTCCTCCTCCTCCTCCTCCTCCTCCTCCTTCTCTTCCTCTTCCTTTGTTCATACTCGTTCTCTTTTATATTCTTCTTTTATTTTCTTTAATTGTAAGAGTTGGCTATTTCTACTTCTCTCTCTCTCTCTTCTTAATCTGAGCTAGTTTTCAATTCTCATGTGCCGTCCATTACATCTTCACCTATCTAATGTTCACTGATGATATATCTAGTATTTAATTATATATGCCCTTCTTGTCTCTCCTGCACCCCGTCATTTGCTCTTAATAATCTCTACCAGCACATTTTTTTTTTTTATATGTATCTCTCTCTCTCTCTCTCTCTCTCTCTCTCTCTCTCTCTCTCTCTCTCTCTCTCTCTCTCTCTCTCTCTCTCTCTCTTGCCTCTCCTCTTACTTCTTTTCCTCGAGCGCTGCCTTCCACGTCGCTATCTTCTCTCTGCTCTCTCTTCTCTCTCTCTCTCTCTCTCTCTCTCTCTCTCTCTCTCTCTCTCTCTCTTCTCTCTCTCATCTCTCTCTCTCTCTCTCTCTCTCTCTCTCTCTCTCTCTCTCTCTCTCTCTCTCTCTCTCTCTCTCTTCAATACTACCCCCACCCTCCCCTCACCTGTCCCCCCTCCCCACCAGGTGTTCTATCCTCATTATGCCCCATGGATTAGATGACTCTGCTTACTCCTCCAGTCCCGTCTATCCGAACTCTTTGTGTCCTTCCTCACCGGTCTCGCTAATCCGGAAGGCAAGACGAATACAAAAAAAAAATCCGTTAATTCGAAATAGTTCTAATCTGCTTTAGGAAATATTATTAAATTCGCTAAGGTGTGACAGTGGTGATGTGATAAGGGTGGAAGGGTGAGACTCAATAGCCAGTAGGGTGAAAAAATGCTCTGAGAAAAATGACCAATGAAGGTTAGATAGAGAGCATGTGTAAAGGTGTCCAATAAGGAACGAGGAGCTCAGTGACGTAACCAATCCTAAATGAGTTGCAGTAATGCGCTGTAATGGATAAACCAGACAACCAATCAGGGCACAGAAACCAGGACAGACAACCAATAGGAAAACAGGATATCAGATATGCAACAAGAACACGAGCAGGAAAAAAAAAGGATAGAAAATTAACACGAAAAATATGAATACCGAGTTTGAGGAAAAAGGTAAAAAATAAAAAGAAATGCCAATAGCAATCTAGAATCTAATCATGCAAAGCAACACCACTGAACACTAATCACGGTCCCCTGTAACACTATAAAACATTATATACATCCACTGACCACCTGGATTATGTAGGTGACCCCAAGAGCACACCTATACCCATCTCCATAACTTACAGGTAATAGGAACCCAGGTGTGTAGAAACAACAGTATTTACGAGCCATTAACACGGAATAATCACCTTTCGGGGCCCGGCATTAAGCAAAAATGAGGCGAAGTTATAATCTGTGAATAATGCAATGCCTGTCTGTGAGTTAGTAAGGGCGGTGAGGTGCGTGTTCATTATTGTTCATTAACACTGTCCTTGGCAACTGATTAAGAGTGTTGCCGCCTCGATGAGTCCGACTTTTTGGCATGCACTTAAGGGCGAATGTTGATCAGTCTTAACACCCACCACCCACCCTCCTCTCCCTCCCTCCCTCCTCTCCCCCTCTAAAAGCACTATTTCTCTATTCCTTCCTTGTATTTAAATCTCCCCCTCCCTCCCTCCCCCCCCGAGAGACCGAGAAAGATGCACACTTGTTTGTTTTTGTGTGCTTGATGGTGACGTGTGTGGTGAAGACAGTGTTAACCTTAACCCAAAAAAGTGGTGAATTTATGTTTGGTTTTGGCCACAGACACACCTGGGTTGGGCTCTTCTCGCTCGCTCTCTCTCTTCCCTTGAGGTAAGTTTGTAGGAGTGTCAAAGCGAGTGAGAGTTAGACAATAGACCAAAATAGTAGCGTGCAGGTGTGTGTGTGTGTGTGTGTGTGTGTGTGTGTGTATGAAGCATCGTACGGTATACACACACACACACACCCACACACACACACACACACCCCAGCTATGCAATCAGAGGCCAATACAGCTACTCTTAACATTGTATGCTAATGGAGTGTGACACAATTGACAAAACGTGCATTCTTGGGACAAAACAATAGATTGAAACCCAACAGGAAGGAATGACTGACCTGCATACCTGATCATCCTAGCGTGGAAGCATTATATCTTGTCAACTAACGAGACATTTTCCCCACACCCATGATCTGGCACTAACACCTTACACTAATGAACCTAACACGTACACACAGACAGACACACACACACAGATACACACACACACCGCCACCTCCGTCACTGCAAATTAATTAACGTTTCAAACTGACACCTGTATCAGCCCAACACCTGATATAATTTTCCATTTACTTCCACTACTCATCTACTGCTCTCTTGTCTTCTACCTGCTTCTCACTAAACCATCCCTCATGCATCTATCTACCTGCCTGCCTCCTGCTTACTCACCTTCTCCATCCTTTCACCATCCCACGAAGCACCTCAGAAAAAAAGTAACAATAATAAATCTCTCGCTAATGTCGTGACTAGACGCCAGGTGAGGCCGAGATTACCCTTTCCCTGACTCACGCTAATTAAGGTCATTACCATTAGCGTCACTTGTACACTCGCCTAAAAAAAGATTATTAATTATGTGTAAAACCTAACAAGTGTGACTGTGCATACATACTGGCGGGCTGTGTGTGTGTGTGTGTGTGTGTGTGTGGGTGTGTGGGTGTGTGTGGTGTGTGTGTGTGTGTGTGTGTGTGTGTGTGTGTGTGTGTGTGAATGGGTCGGTATGTGTGTGTGGGTGGGTAAGTGAGAAGGAAAGAAAGAGAAAGAAATGGTGAGAAACCGAGAAAATAAAAGCAACAATAAAAAAAATATATAAAACGTAAGAAAGACTTCCAGGTATTTTCAGCAAGAAGATGAAGATTAGTGTTCCTCTGTAAATGTCTTTAAAGGCTACTGCACTTTGCACTTTAACTTCCCTTCTGCGGTGCTCTGAAGGCCGAGGGAACCATGAGGTGGAGTCCCAAGGGTATGTAAGCCGCAGCAAGGCCAGTGGAGGAAGTGTTTGCTGTGTTTGCTGTGGGAGGACCGGCCGAAGGGGTGGCATTGAGGTACTGATCTAAAAGCAAGTTCCGCTGAATGAGTTTAAATTAATAAATGTGTAACCAGATGGTAGATAATTACTTTCATGATTACTGGAGGCATTGCTCAAGGTAACCCAGCTCTTCACTCCCTCTCCCTCTCCTCCCTCTCCTCCCTCTCCCTCTCTCTACCTCTCTCTCCCCTCCCTCCAAAGCGACGTGGCCAGGCAGGTGTCATTAGGCAGGACAGGTATGATGATATTTAAGATAACCGTACAAGAAAACACTTAATAAGAAATATCAGACAGGTAAAAATAACGTGTCTGTACAATTTTTTTTTTTTCCTTTTTTGTCTTTACTCAGTAACCTTTATGAAAGAAGCAAGTTGAATGAAGTGACTTTTTTTTCTTCTTCTTCTTCTTCTTCTTCTTCTCTTACGCATTTGATTGCAATTATTACGTGAGACCGTCGACTTAGCAACAGCTGAAGGAAGGTGAAAAAGATGATTACTTCCCAGGTAACATTCAGACTGTGACCTCAGAGAAAATAAAGAAGAAAAGAGGAATGGAATAGAGAGAATAAATGAAACGAGAGAAAGAGAGAGGTGGGGGTTTCGGGGAGGGGGGGTGGTAGAGAGAGGCCTTTTGCTCCCTCTCTCACATTGGCAGGTTGTCCAGGGGTCAGTAAAGGTTAAAAGTGAAGGTGAGCGTTGATTGACCTAAACATGGGAAGCACATTGAGGCAAGACAACGCCAGGCACACCATTAATTACTGCGTCAAGTCAAAGTGTACGGGACGGGTTGGATGTGTGTGTGTGTGTGTGTGTGTGTGTGTGTGTGTGTGTGTGTGTGTGTGTGTGTGTGTGTGTGTGTGAGTGTGTGTGGTAATTATTCATGCATTGGTGTACATGGGATAATGATTTCCCGGCCACTTATTCAGCTTCATTTGAATCCTTCTCGTTTCCTTTCATTTTAACTACTCATTGTTTTCTTCTATTTATTCTTATTTATTCGTATCCTGTTTCATTTATATGTTTGATATTCTTTCCTCATACTTCCCTTTACCTCATCTTTTGCTTACCCTCAGGTGTGTCTCTATCGCAGGTAAGGTAATAAACATGAGGTGTGTTTCTTCCTCAGGTGTACTTGGTTGATTAGATGAAAGATCTGAATTACTTTTATTATCTTATTTATCTTTCATCTTCATCGATCAATTTTTTCTCCTTCCTCCTCCTCCTCCTCCTCCTCCTCCTCCTCCTCCTCCTCCTCCTCCTCTTCCTCAAGGTTAATCAGTGTAGCTATTTTGGGAGGAACTTAAGCTGGAAGAATGAAGTCACTATTATAAGACAACATTCAATACATAATATTAATGAATGTTATTGTTCTATCACATTCTACTCTTGTTCCTCCTCCTCCTCCTCCACCACCCACCACCCACCACCACCACCACCACCACCACCACATCCGCTCACAATATTTATTCAACTATTAACACTGTTGTCATTATTTAAATTAGTGCATGAAGGCCAAGACAATGAAACTGTAATAAATTTTCAAGATACATATTCAGTGCACAATAAGTATATAAAAGGACCACGTGGTACACATGTGTCTGTAAGTAATCAAATGACAGGTAAGTATCAGTGAGAGATAATGTTAAATGTTAATTACTTTAGATATATATATAGAGAGCTACATTTTTATTTTTAACTTTATCCTTTTACATTTTATATTTACCTGAGTTTTTCCGTTTGCATTTACACGACTATTATCATTAAATACTTTAACTTTACACCAGCCTGAAATTAACATATTAACGATAAACTCCTTTTCTGAAGATGGTGATGATGATGATGATGATGATGATGATGATGGTGATGATGATGATGGTGATAGTGATGAAAATGATGATCAGGAGAAAGAAAAATAGGAGAAAAAGGAAATAAAGGGAGGATGAGGGAAATCACAACGAAAATGCTGCGAAAAAACAACAACAGGAGGAGGAGAAGGAGGAGGAGAAGGAGGAGGAGGAGGAGGAGGAGGAGGTGAAGACGGCACGCAGCGATCTGGTGAGACTCGTCACTCTCGAGTACCAGTGACCTTGACTTTTGATGTTACGCGACCTTTTTTTTGACACACCTGCTTCCCCCCCCTCTACCTCCTCCTCCTTCCCCCTCCTCCTCCTCCTCCTCCTCCTCCTCCTCCTCCTCCTCCTCCTCCTATTCATGCACCACTTCTCCCTTCTCTTCGCATGTCCTTTATCTAACAGGTAATACAAATGAGAGAGAGAGAGAGAGAGAGAGAGAGAGAGAGAGAGAGAGAGAGAGAGAGAGAGAGAGAGAGAGAGAGAGAGAGAGAGAGAGAGAGAGAGAAGAACATACGCATAGATAAGTATAATGATGTTTGGTTTCTATAATTACTTGTTAATGATAAATACTGATTATTTGGAGAAAGAAACAACAACAACAGCAAGAATAACAACAATTGGTCGTGACTCCTCCACTCCCTCCCCCCCCCACCCCCCCTTACCCTCCCAGATAAAAAAACAGCGTTACCAACCAGTCGTCTTGCCACCTTCTGACCTCGAAGCAGTGTTGCCAACGCCACACCCTTACGAGACATAACGCAGATGTAATGGAAGGGTTGAAGCGAGGCAGTGTAACCAATTTTTGCCGATAGTGTGTGTGTGTGTGTGTGTGTGTGTGTGTGTGTGTGTGTGTGTGTGTGTGTGTGTGTGTGTGTGTGTGTGTGTGTGTGTGTGTTGAATAACTGAAGATAACATACATATTCTATACAATTTTTGTCTATGTATAACTGGTAATCTCTAGTCACACACACACACACACACACACACACACACACACACACACACACACACACACACACACACACACACACACACACACACACATTCATAATCAGTGAGGCGTACGAAAAAAATCCACACACAAATAGACAAATAAATTTACATACGAAGAAAAATATAATCACACAACATTCCATCACGAACACAATAGCAAACCTTCAGCCATTTGCTTACAAAAACACTAAATTATTGAACGAAAAACACCAAATCTCTCTCTCTCTTCCTCTCTCCCAAGCCAGTCAAAACACCATTCCCCTTTGGCAACACTGAGAGTAGAGATAATGAGTCCCAGACCTGGTAATTATCAAGGCAATTAAAGAACCAATTATGAGTGATTACCTGGCGTCCTGAGGCACCAGTCAGGCCCCAACGGCAGGCAGGGGGAGGGGGGGCAGGGGGAGGCAGGTGGGAGAATAGTAGAAGTGGAAAGGGTAAGGGGGGAGAAGGGGGGAAGATTCAGGAGATGGCTGGGTGGGTAAGGAGCTGAAGGAAGGTACTGTCGGGTGAAGGGTGAGGGAAATGGGTAAGGAAGGGGTGAAGGGATGGATGGGTGTGTAGGTGGGTAAGGTGAGGGGAAGAGATAGGGAGGTGAAGGGGTGAGGGTGGGGAGAGGGGAAGGGGGAGAGTAGAAGGGAGGATGAATTCAGGTTTTTCTGTTTAAGTATTGTTCACTTAATCAGCTTTTCTCAATTTTATTAAGTCGTACGAATTGATAAAAACCATAAAATCATTAAACGACACGAGGGAATAAAGAGGAATGTCGGGGCAGCGCACAAGATAAACACTAACACACAACGACTTACAACACAAGACAATCGATGGGAATTAACATAAACTTCTCTTCATTTATATGCCGGACCAAAGTAAAAGACAAAGAGGAGGAAAAAAAAAAAAATTATTGAAAAAAAGAAAGAAAATAAATGCAGTAATATTAAGAGACACTCAAGAAGTTTACGAGCATCCTACGAGTGAACTATTCAATCATTTGCATATATTTTCCACATGTGTCTGTGTGTCTGTGTGTCTGTGTGTGTGTGTGTGTGTTTGTTCCTGTGACTGTCGCAAGATTCTAACTGTGAATGGTGTGGCTGCCTAACTAACTGTTTGGCAATAAATAATGACTTAGAATGATGATTGAGCTAAAAAAAAATATATATGAGTAAGCAACAACTCAAAAACATTTCAAAATACTATAAAAATGGGACGAATTTATACCAAAAAATCATGTAAAACCACAAAAAATAAGAACTAATAAAAACATAGGAACAGAAAACAAAATTAACCACATATACAAACTAAAACCGCACAGCTAACTCCTCTTAAATACCTTCTAGACTCACCACAAACACATACAAACACCTTAGCATACACAGGTAATGTAAAAAAAAAGTATTGTATCACTCTTTTCCATCCTTTCCTTTGAGATGATGTGGGCGTGGCGGGTCCGTGATGGTTCTTTCTCTATCTTAATCTACAACATTTTTCAGAAGCCCACAATTCCCGCCAAGACACTCGTACCTTCAGCCCAGTCCCGCCTCCCTGTCTCTCGCCCGTCGTAATCACGTATTTTATTTCCGGTATGCAAATTAGACCGCCTGCCACATAATGCTGGCTATATGGTAATGAGGCAACGTAAGGGAACACCATTCTTCTCTCTCTCTCTCTCTCTCTCTCTCTCTCTCTCTCTCTCTCTCTCTCTCTCTCTCTCTCTCTCTCTCTCTCTCTCTCTCTCTCTCTCTCTCTCTCTCTCTCTCTCTGATCAATAAAATTCGGTTAAATCCAAGTAATTTCTGATTCTTAGTCTGGCATCAATGTCAGGACGCAAGTGTATAATTAAGAGAAGAAATACACAACATTATTATACCAGCGGGAAGAAAACTTATAATTACAATTAAAACACACACACATACACACATACACACACACACACACACACACACACACACACACACACACACACACACACACACACACACCTGCCTGAGACATCTACCTTCTCCCGCTAAGACGGACGCCTCGTTAATTATACCCATTATTACGCTATAGCCATTAAGGACCAGGAAGAAGAGGAGCTAAATGACTGGGTCGGGCAGGATATAAACTTAACTCCATTATTATTTACGATGATAATAATTATGCTCGTTGAGAAATATGGAGGCCTCGAGGGGCAGAAGGGGTGGCAGGCGGGAGGAATCACTGGGCTTGTGGTCAACATTTAGATTTATATAGAGAATAAAAAATCGAGGGAAATCTTCAACGTTAGGTAGGGTGAATTTACGCGACTGAGGGAAGGTTAGGTTAGGTTGATGGTGTTACTATGTCATGTGGTTGGTGTTAGTGTTAGGTTAATCATACGATAGTTGTGAGTGGTTAGACTTCCTTTGTGTTCAGCTATACAGTATTAAATTTTTGGTGAATCCCTTTGGTTTTGATACTGTTAATATGTTACTACTTTAGCAAAATGTATTCAAAACTGACATAGACATTTATTAAGAGTGAGATAACATGACAGTGAGATAAATTGTTGCATGTTTGACTTTTACTCAACGTAATGATTAAGTGGAGAAGGAAGGAAGGAAGGAAGGAAGGAAGGAAGGAAGGAAGGAAGGAAGGAAAGAAGGAAGGAAGGTGATAGATAAGGGCAGAAGAGAGGCAAGCATCCCTAGAAAAGTTATAAAGTGAAATCATGGAAGTAGAAACACCTTACTTCTTTTTCCCTTTCCTCTTCCTCTTCTCTTCCATATCTTCACACCAGCATAATGAAAAACAGTAACATGTGAGATAGAGAGGGGAAGGGCTGAGGGGAAGGAGAGGAAGGTCTGGCTATCACTCCTTCTTCTCTCTTCCTCTCTCTTCTCCTCAAACGCCTCAACCCTCTCCACTAACCCCTCAACCCCTGACCACTTCGCATCTCAATACAAGCCTCC
>JAPQNM010000016.1:8193041-8203041 GCA_029783475.1 Metacarcinus magister
ACAAGGACGAGGAGGAGGAGGAGGAGGAGGAGGAGGAGGAGGACGAGGACGAGAGGAAGACGACGGCCATTCCAGTGACGTCATCCAGCACTCCAGTACAATTCAATATCTGGAAGTTTGCATTTATATTGGCTGGAAGAAGGGAGGGAGGGAGGGAGAGAGGGAGGGAGGTGAGACGAGGGTGATGGTGAGAGCGATACTGTAGTGTTTCCTTCATCTTTTTCCCCTTTTTCCCCTCATTTTTTCTCAACTTTTTGCCTCTTCGTAGTTTCTTTGTTATGCAATTTTTTTTTTTATAGATATTATATATATTCGTTATTCTTTTCTTCCTTGCTTCCTCATTCTGTTTGATGTCGTATAGCTGCTCTGACCTTCCTCTTCCTCTTCCTCTTCCTCTCTTCGTTTCTTTTTTTTTATTATTTTTCTTTTTATTTCATCTATTCCTTCTTGTTCTTTTCATTTACTTGGCGTATATATCACTTTACCTTCTCTAAAACTTACTTCCGGTTTTTCATTTCTCTTTCGTGTTATATATTTTCATCACATCTTTTCACTCATATTGTCTCTATGTATTTTCTTCTTTTATTTCCTCTTCTTCATCTTTACCCTTAAGCTTTTTCCTCTTCCTCCTTCTCTTTCACGTATTTTTTCACGAGAGAGAGAGAGAGAGAGAGAGAGAGAGAGAGAGAGAGAGAGAGAGAGAGAGAGAGAGAGAGAGAGAGAGAGAGAGAGAAAGAGAGAGAAAGTAGGGTATTCTGGCAGTGATCTTTAATGAGGAGCCTTGGCGTGGCATAAATCCGGTGGTTTGTGTTGTGGAACCTCGTCATGTATCAGCGTTGGGTTCTCCTTAATACCGCTGCTCTGATGGTCCTTCCCTCCCTCCCTCTCTCTCTCCCTCCCTCCCTCCCTCCCTCCAATGTTCCTCCGGTTCCATACTTTGCATAATGTGGTGGTTGTGGTAGTGGTGGGATGCGGTAGTGGTGGTGTTAGGGTTACTGCTTTTCTATTTTGTATTCTATTCTCTTTGTGTGTGTGTGTGTTTGTGTGTCTGTGTCTGTGTCTGTTGTCTGTGTTGCCTCGCAGGTCACAACAAGGAAGTCTAAGACAGCGGCGACGCTTGACTCACGGCCCGATCACAAAGACTCGGAAAAGACGCCTCACACACGAAGGAGACGAGTAATAACCGTTTTCCAGGGAAGATCATCGACTGTGTCTTAGAATGGATCTTTAGGACTTCTCTGAAAAACATGAGGTGTGATAGCAAGATGCAGGTAATCATTTTCTTACCTGTCGTGACCCATATCCAGGTGTACATGTGTTGTTTAACGTGTGTAAGGGAGTAATTAATGTGTTACTAAGCTATTTTACTAACTCAAGTGAAGGGGATTTGGTATTTACAGCACGTTATGACTAGTAGTGTGAAAGGTAGACATGGCGCAGTGAGTACGGTGAATATTTTTGAAAGTGTTTACGGTGAAATAGGTTTGTGGTGAGGGAGGGAAGGGCACGAAACCCCATCATCATACGACTAATTTCGGCGGCGCCTTTACACCGCCTTAGTGGAGTCTGCCATTTGCATTCCTTTGATGTAAAACGGATCAACGCGCGGGAGAATACAGTAATTTTTCTTGTTCTTTTACTTAACACATTTTTAGCCCCTCCTATTTTCTGGCACTCTCTGATTTACTTGTATTTCTTTCCTTCCTTCCTTTTCAGTACATCTATTGTCTTCCTCCTCCTACTGCTCCACTCTGTTCTGCCTCCTTCTCTTCCTTCTTCCTTTCCTTTCTCCCTTTTTGTTCGCTCCTTCCCACGAGGAGGTTACCAAGAGACCGTTTTATCTTTATCCACAATCCGTGCTGTATAAACCTTTCTCTCCTAATGATTTATGTCTCTCTGTCCAATGTGAAGCACCTGCCACGCCCTCATTCCACGCCCTCAACCCCCCACCCACCCACCCACCCACCCACCTATCCACCCACGCCCTCACTCATACTGTTCTTCCTCTATCTCCACCCACTAATCTATACTTTACGACAGTGCCCACCCACACCTCATTTTTTTTCTTCTTCATCTCTTCTATTATCTTCACATTCTTGTTTCCTAAGTCCATGTTTTCTTCCCTTCACTGTGACTACAAAAACATTCATCCCCTCGTTTCTCTGCTTCCCCTCACCTGCAAGAATGAGGGGAGGCAGGTAAGGCTACAAGGATACAGCGTGACACATCCTCACAGCCTCTCATAACACCCAATGCTCTGCCTGTCCCCTCATCTTCCTCATCACCCTTCCTTCCCCTTGACACCCTATACCTCCCGTCCCCTTCCCTCGCCTGGCCTTCCCCTCTCTTCCTCATTTACCACTCATCCGCTAGTCATTGTGATCCACCCGCCTCGGTCATCCATCCACACTCATCCACCCTCTTAATACCACGAGTCTGTTTAGAAATTATATGACATGACCATTCAAGGTAAATATGATGTTATATTCGCTTACTTACATCAGTTACAATCATCATCATCATCATTAGGAGTAAAAGGATCATGTGAGAGGAAGAGTTTATGAAGAGGAAGGGGCGGGGAGGGGAAGTAGGGGCGAAAGAGGAAGCTAGGAAGAGGTCGACAACCGCAGGGTGTGTGAGAGAGAGAGAGGAAGAGTAGGGGACGAAAAGAGGAAGAGGAGAAGGATGAGACAAGATGTTACCAGAAAAAGAAACGATGAGATTAGGAAAACGCGGAGGAGACAGGGAAGAGAGATAAGAGGGAGGGAAGGAGGAAGGAGGAGAGGAGAGGAGAGAGGAGAGGCAGGAGTACCGGGGCAGACACACGGCGGGAAGCGAACGCGACAATGAGCATTAAGTGTAATTATCATATGAGTCCAAATTGTGTGATGCCAAGACACACAAAGGGCGTAACCCACGAGTCCTTCCTGCCCGGGTCTTGAACCTTCGGAGGCGACGGGCTGCTGGTACTCCTGTCTGTCTCTGTCCTCCTCCTCCTTCACCTCCTCCTCCTCCTCCTCCTCCACCACCTCCTTCGTTTGCAGTCTCTGAGGATTCCTAGGATGCTGGGAAGGTCTAGGAATGGTGAGAATAGGACTTAATGGACACACTTTGGGGTACATGTATCCTTCCTGGGTCTTCCTTCCCTCATACCTAACCTCATAAGGACTACTAACTCACACCCTCATAATAATAATAATAATAATAATAATAATAATAATAATAATAATAATAATAAAAGGTGGTGTCAGAACTTCAAAGGCCCCGTTATGAGGACCTTAGAGCACCAATGGCCACGTCAGAACTCTCCTTCCCTGTCTTTTCCCGCGGAGTGAAGGTGGAGGCGAGGGCGGAGGGGCGGCGGCAGCGTGGATGTGGGATGCGCCCCTAAACACCTGCATGTGTATTAAGGGGCCGCGTTGGGTTGAAGGAGTCCCCCCTCCTCCTCCTCCTCCTCCTCCTCCTCCTCCTCCTCCTCCTCCTCCTCCTCCTCCTCCTCCTCCTCCCTACCCTTCTCATCATCTTCGTTCTTCATTTAGCTTCTTCACCAATTCTTCCTTCCCTTCCCAACTTCCTTCTCCTTCTCCTCTTCCTTCATCGTTGTCTGTCTGTTTCCTTCATTTATATCACTCACTTTCATTCCCTTCCTCCCTTCCTTTCTTTCCTTCCTTCCTTCGTTTCACCTTTTTTGTGTTTATACGTTTTTCTTTACATTTATTTAATTCCTTCATGCAAATATAAAAAAATATATAAAAAAATCACCAGCGCATGTGAGAAAAAAATTATTAAACAAAAAAAAATATTCACTTAATTATACACACATCACAAGGTTATATATTTTTTTCCCCTCTCACCCAACACTAACTAATTAACATAACACGATGATGAAATATACCAAGAAATGTGTGGCTGAGAAAATCCACGTTTGGGGCTTGACTGTACCTGGCACCTGAATCCTGACACTTACAAACACACACACACACACACACACACATATAACAACATCCATTCACAACACTTTCCTCTGGCGCTAAAATTTATAAAACTCATTCAACTCTCATATATATATTTGGAGGTGGACATGGAGAGAAGGGAGAAGGGGGTTGGTAAGGGGGAGAGAAGTGTTGGGTGGGAGAGGGTGGAAGGTCTGTCACATAAGTGTTTGAATATACATACAATGAGAGGAGAATACACACTCATACACCACATTTTAATTTACACTCCATTGGATCTAAAATGTATACCCCCAACCCTTCTTCCCTCGAGGCAAGGAGGTGATGATGGTGACAGGTGGAGTGGCATGGACTCAAAACAGTTATTCAGGTGAGGCCAAGGCAACGTTGTCCAAATATAGTGAAACAAAAAAAACATTAAGACGAGTGGTTTTGTTATACTGCAGAAACTATGTATTTTGGGTGCAATGGAAACTTCTTGGAGTGCAACGAAAATATTAGTCCATAGTTGAGGTTTTAAGGTTAATTTCAAGTGCAAAGGTTAGTTTAAAAAATATGAAGGTATAATATATGCCAGAAAAATAATTTAGTTTCTCTCCTGCAGTGCAAAACCAACCGTGAGGGGCGCGGGCGTCACTTACCTTTCCTTTAAAGACACCACACACACTCCCCCAAGACAGGTGTGTTCAGGTGTGTCTGCATGAGAGGCTTTCTACCCCCCCCTTACCCCCCCCCCACACCTGGAATGAGTGGGCAGAGTTCAGTGCCCCTCACATCACACCTTCCTCCCTTCCTCCTCCCTCTACCCCACCCACGACCCTCCCTCCCTCTAAGTCGTGAGTATTTCGATAATTAAACTCGACAGTCGGGGTCCAGCGGTTCATATCTGGGATTCTTAGCCTCGCCAGGAGACTCAGTCCACACAAGGAAGACGAGCAAGTTAAATACACTGAATGGAATAGAATAAATATCCCAGCGAGGCTCCGTGAGATCATGGTTATCTTGTAAGTGTAGATGAATTAATTTTTATTCCCAGCTATGAGCGAGAAATTCCTGGTATGTTGGGATCCAAAACGGTGGAAATGTATCAAACCGAGTTTCTCCTGGATTCCCCGCTTTACGGCCGGAGATGTTGCACGCATCTCACGAACCTGGAGTCCATTAGTGTGTTTCCTTGAATGCAAATGACGTTTTATCTCGAGGGAAGGAAGCTACGTCTCGACATTCTCTCTCAACGGCGCGGCCTCACTCCTCCGTCAGGACACGAGGGTGGAAGGACGGCCCGTGAGGAATGACCGTAAGCTACACACACATATACACACACACACACACAGACACACACACACACACACACACACACACACACACCCACACACACACACACACACACACACTTGCATAACCGATTCACAGTCGTGCTATAATGTACACACCGCATAAAACCAGGTTAAGGCTGCATGGAATTAATATAAATGAAGCTGACTTTGGTGAGGTTAAAAATGTTAAGAGTCGCGGGGAGCTGATTGAACGGGACAAAAAACGAATGCAGTTAAATGATACAATAAAAGATAACGTTAAGGTATATTACGACAAGTTAACATAAAGTAGATCAAGACAGTCAGTTAGTCAAGCAGTCGGCCATCATGTCACCTCCTCCTCCTCCTCCTCCTCCTCCTCCTCCACCACGTGACCACTGGCGCCTACTCCTCTTAACTTGAGGTATTATTATCATCGTGGTAGAGGAGAGAAGCTGCCTTGACCCCCACCTCCTACCACCCTCCTACTCCTCTTCTCTTCTCTTTCTTCCCTCTCCTCCCTCTTCCCTCTTCCCTCCCCTCCTAAACAATCACCCACTGCTCCACCTAACTGTCTACGTGGGTGTTTGTGGAATGTATGTCTGTCTGTATGTATGTATGTAAGTATGTATGTATGTATGTATGTATGTATGTATGTATGTAAGTGGAAGAAGTATGAGGGATTAAGTGAAGTGTATTAAATAATTTGTGTTGTTTCAGTTTTTATCATAGTTGTCCCTCGCTCCATTATGCTTACTACCAATAAATGTTTGCTGTTTTTTTTGTCTTATTTGTTCATATTAGTCTGTCTGTGTTTTTTTTTCTTCTTGCATGCAAACACACACACACACGCACACAGTCCACAGGTGCTGGAGGAAAGAATGACACAACAAAATTTGAACTAAGAAATAAACAAAAAACTGGTTAGTGTCAAACAGATAATAATAAAGCAAAAGATTAGGATAAAGAATACATAAATACATAAAATTTAACAATACAAGAGCATTAACCTATGCACATCACACAATACAAACAGCAGGAGCATTAAAGGAAGAGACAGGAGACAGGAGGCAGGGAGCAGGAGCAGGGAGGAGGAGGAGGAGGAGGAAGTCAGTAATGAACCAAATATATATACTAATAAATTGTACTTAAATACCTAAACACTGCATCCTGTTGGGTAGCGAACGAACTCAAATAAAAAATGAAAAATAATATATAACCCACCTTAATTGCCTTTCCTTTCCCTATCCATCATCGTTAATTACTGTACACAACAATAGGAATGAAATCACACATTACTTTAACACCTAAGAAACAATTACTATACGAGGAGGAAGAGCTTAACACACAAGGAAGGCAAGGAAATGACACTTACGAAGGCGTGGGTGGCTGGGGGATGTGACTGATGGTGTGGTGGGAGAGGTGTGATGTGGCAAGGGTGTGGCTGTAGGGTGAAGGTTTAGTCTCCAGGATGTTGAAAAGCCGCCTTACTTGTCTGACAGTGTGGACGTGTGAGTGTGGAGGGGGGTGGAGGGGCGTGGTGGTGGTGGTGGTGGTGGTGGTGGTGGTGGTGGTGGTGGTGGTGGTGGTGGTGGTGGTGGTGGTGGTGGTGGGTAACTGTGAGGCTTAATAAACGACAATATGAATTAAGTACGGTGTAAGTTTGCGCAAATCGTCCTTGACACTTCACGCCCCTGCAAAGTACAGAGGAGTAAGGACAAGAGGAATGTTTCTTGTTCTCTCTCTTTCTTTTTTTCTCTCTCTCTCTTTCATAACCTTTCTTTTCTGCACCTTACTTGAAGTTACCTGGTTTCCTCACCTGTGCAAGGCCATTCAACAAGTGCTGAGTGTTTTGTTCAAGTATCTCTCTACTTCTAGATATATTATAGAGTTTAACTAAAGAAATAAACTGCATTCTAGTATCTGAATAACATTGTATATCGTCATTTTACTTTGTTTTGCCTTATCTTGTAACTTCCTTCCACGCCTTTCGTCCTCTACATACACACACACACACCACCACCACCACCACCACTAACTCTGAAGTCAAGTCTCGCGCCGCAACTCCCACATATCACCGCGGCCCAGCGAGGAGAGTCGAGGCAATCCTGAACATCCTGGTGGTTTAATCTGGGCACCGGGTAAGGTCTCCTCGCCACAACAACGGGAACGAAGGTCTGAGGTGAATATCAATAATCTACCTGTTCATGCGACACACTTATGGCGTCACCGTGTTGCTCGCAGAAGGATGTTGGGTGAGGGAGAAAAAATGTGTGGACCTGGATGCTTAAACTGAAGGCTGATGTGATTTTGTTGTTGTTGTTAACTTTACACTGCCTGATTGTCCCTAAATTGGATCGGTAGACTTAAAAGGAGAGATAAGTAACGATATATAAGTTATCACATCAAGGTAAATTGTATCTAAGCTGCGGAAAAAAAACAGTAAAAAAATTATAACTATCTTTATAACACCGAGGGGAAGCAGGGTAAAAAAAAATTTCACCCTCACAAAATGCAAATCCGATACTCCACAAGTCATGTTTTATAGCTTCTCAAGGTGAGGCAGGAACGACCACACTAATTACCACGTGGAAGCACCTAGCAGACCACTATCACACCCTAAAAATGAGTCCACAAAAACGAAACACACCTGCCCCAAAAAAATACATTAATGGTGTATTCGATGGTAAACCGGAACACGTGCACCACAAATTACCCGACGCCAGGACGTGCGGAGAGGGTGTGTGAGGGCTTGTGAAAGGTGAGGAGAGATCTAATGATTATAATTGCAATGCCACCTATTCATCCTGCATCAATGGCCACAGGTGTAATGACAAGCCAGGTGAGGGTACGATGACAGGCAAGACTAATTAATAGAATGAAGTTACGCTACATATATGCAACGTGAAATTAGACTCCAGACACCACCAGGATATCTTGTTAAGACTTATTTCATGGGACTCAAGGTAAGGATCTATCAGCCTCGTCTCCTGAAGGTATGTGATGAAGGATTGGGAGCGAGGAAAAGGACAGGAAACATAAAGAAAATAAATGTTTAGAAAAAGTAAAAATAAAAAAGTGCAGGAAGAGAAAGAAAATCTGTGGGTACGACTTGTAATTAGTGAAATACGGGAGCAAAATACCTGGTTAAAATGTGGATATACGTTATATTTCAAATTTACTCACTTAAATAATTTTGTTGTATGTAGAGTCTGCTCGGATACCACGATACATATTAGGCCAAAACATATGAAAGAAAAATCATTTAATCTATTCACCAGGAACTCTGACTAACAACCGAACGTATATATACAACGAACTCGAAACAAAGACTAAACAATGTCCTTCAGGGATTACAAAGCAGCTGTGTTTGGGGACGAAGAAAGAAAAGTTAAACAATGATTATCAAACAAATCATCATATAAATGGGTGGAGCCGAGCTAGAAAACGCCTAAAATTTATCAATCCAAACACGCCGAGACAGACTGGTTGCCTTAGCGTCTCACAAACCTCCTCATACCCTCGAGAATTTATGCAAAAGACAAGGCGAGGAGGAGCAGAGTTGGGAGACGCGGTCAGACCTTCCGTAAAGTCAAGACTGTAATTATATCGGCGTAATTCCTGCTCCTCTAGCTCCCAGGCGTCATTACAAGGGCCATCAATGGGTATTTATTTATTTTCTAAGAGTACATCGCCCCGAGGTTTAAGTGAGGCTTCAGATAAATGAGGGAAGAAGATGGAAAAAATAGAGTCGATGTTAGTGGCTTTTAGAACGGTGGAAATGGACACAAACACACACACACTCTCATACACACACATCCAAGCAATCCCACGCAGTCCTTTCCCAAGACGCTTCCAAACACTTCCTCACTCCAATCGAACAAAATGACAACAATTAACAAACACCAATTTAAACTCTACTGCCAACACTCGTCCACAACATATGCACCTCTCAAGCCGCCCGTACGTGAGACAACAAAAAAGAGAAGAAAAGAACCCCCAAACACACTCAAAACAAACCCTTACTCCCTCTGTTAATAAACCCGGTAATTCCTTGGCAAGTGAGGAGGTGCGAAGGGCGTTCTTCTGCAGTGGGGGATGTTCGTCACGGGGAAAACATCACCCTGCATACTTCAACATGCGAAATTCATCACTGTTTAAATGAGCGAGGTGTCGGGGATGGCAGTGTCTGGGCCATTACTTAAACACAGGTTACGGCCTAGAGCACCTACACTTCATCTTTATTCAAGTAGGTGTGCTCAAGGTGGCTGGGAGGGAGGGAGGGAGGGAGGGAGGGAGGGAGGGAGGGTAAGGGTGGGGGAAGGGTTGTAGGAAGGCGAGAAGGAAGGAAATGATGGTAGTAGTGAGGTAGTAGAAGAAGAAGAAGAAAAAAAAAGAGGAAATAGAACAAAACACGACTAAATAAACTTAAGAAAAAAAAACACATAACAAAACAAACTAAATTAAGGAATAAGTCAACAAAAATAAAGAATAAATAAATAAATAACTGTGCAAAGTGGTCCAAGTAACATAGTAGGTGCAGAAAGTATGATGTGTGACGAATGGAAAAGAAACTAAAGAGGTGAGGAAGAGAAAGAGAAGGAAGAGGAGGAGGAGGAGGAGGAGGGAGAGAGGGAGGAGGAGGAGGAGGAGGAGGAGGAGGAGGAGGAGGAGGAGGAGGTAAGACAACGCAGACGAACATGGACGCTGTAATGAGGATTGCCAAATTCAGCTCACCGACTGAACACTTAC
>JAPQNM010000016.1:8210541-8240541 GCA_029783475.1 Metacarcinus magister
AAAAAGATAGCGGCGAAAATTAAGATTACTGCAGTAATTATCCAGGATTATCTCTCAGTTTTGGGAGCAAATAATTAGCACGGAGAATGATGGCCGGTGTGTCCACGTTCTTTTTCTTTTATGTGAGGTGGACGAGTGAGTGAGTGGGTGCGTTCCCCTGCAGACGTGTTGGTTCGACCCCCGCCCACCCCCGCCCACCACCATCCCTACCCCTGCCCACCCCTGCCTCACCCCTGCCCCTCCAGCATCAACATGTATTACAATATTGACTCTCCTGCGTCAACCTAATAATTTCCTTTACTGACCACCTCACGCTCACCACCACCACCACCACCACCACCACCACCACCACCACCACCAACAGTACTTACGGCCACCCACGACAATAATAACCATCATCATCACCGTCACCACCACTACCATCACCACAACTACCACCAATCTGTCATCTCAGCTATGCATAAATTTCACTATTCAGCAGCAAAAGGACCATTCATGTAACCATTACCGCTTATGCTTTGTTTTTACTGCATATACTACTACTACTACTACTACTACTACTACTACTACTACTAATAATAATAATAATAATAATAATAATAATAATAATAATAATAATAATAATACTTCTACTACCGTTACCACCCTCAACACTCCGTCCCCCTACGCGTGACGGGAGGATGGGTGTGGTCAAGAAGGCTGTCAATCAGCTGGCTTCTCACCGTCACTGACCACGTGTGTGACGCTGGGAACACAACAATAATATTCTTGACTTCCCTTTCAACTCAAATCGACACACGAAAATCAGATGAACAAAAGGAATTAATAAACATGAAACAAAACCCATATTCCACAAAATCTACAAACGAAAAACAAACGAAATATTAAAAAAACATAACAAAACAGTAGTAGTAGTAGTAGTAGTAGTAGTAGTAGTAGTAGTAGTAGTAGTAGTAGTAGTAGTAGTAGTAGTAGTAGTAGTAGAAGTGTCAAGGCAAAACACACACAAAAAAGTAGACTAACAGAATGCCTCGTAATTACATATATTTTCGGGGGAGAGTGGATGAGAGAAATGGTGTGATTTAACGTACTTGAGACTGTGATTTAAGCGGTGGTAGGTGGAGTGTGGAGTAATGTGAGGAGGAGGAGGAGGAGGGGGAGGAGGAGGAGGAGGGAGAAGAAGAGTGTGCAGTGTTGCCAGAAAGACTTGCTTGCCGTACGAGTGGAGGCGGGAAGGTAAGGTAACTTGCAACAGAATGACGCGTAGAAACTCACAAGGCCTCTCTGGTTTTAAGCTGCTCGAAGGACATATTCATTTTATAGCCAATGTGGATGTATATTTTTTGTATACTTGGTCTATTATTTACTTATTTATGAGTATAAGTGTACGTGTGTGTGTCGAGAGAGAGAGAGAGAGAGAGAGAGAGAGAGAGAGAGAGAGAGAGAGAGAGAGAGAGAGAGAGAGAGAGAGAGAGAGAGAGAGAGAGAGAGAGAGAGAGAGAGAGAGAGAGAGTAAAGGAAGAAAGGAAATAGACAAGGAGGAGGAAGAGAAAACGAGAAAGGAGAGGGAGGGGGAGCGGGGAGTCCTAGGGAGGAGAGGCGGGGGAAGGATAGGTGGGGGAAGAAGGAGTGGGGAAGGGGAGAGAAGGGAGGAAGGAGGTAAAGGGGGGGTGGGGGGAGAACCTGTCGCCTGCGTGCCACTCGTGATGAAACAAAGCGTGCGTAGGTGAAATATTTTCCACGCTGTGTGTGTGTGTGTGTGCGTGTGCGTGTGTGTGTGTGTGTGCGTGTGTGTGTGTGTGTGTGTGTGTGTGTGTGTGTGTGTGTGTGTGTGTGTGTGTGTGTGTGTCCGTGATTTCATTCGTGGGCCCATAATTCATAAGGTCTAATAATGAATTAATCGAACATGATCTATTCAACTCACATATTTCTTTTATTTGCTTATTCATTTATTTATTTATTACTTTTAGTCGCTCTCATTCGGACGACTTGACCACAACACACAACAGGACGCTACACTGCTGGCCTGTCTGTCTGTCTGTCTGTCTGTCCCCGTTTAGATTCCTATCACCCGTTGTTGTCATTCGTCAGACAAAACTCTGACTGCAGGCCGAGACTCGCTCCACAACAATAAAAGGACCTCGTATGCAAATCAGTAACTGTAAGCATTCCAACAGGCTGCTGCTTAACACTTTCTTGACGCTAAAATCAGTTGAATACTTCCATGACTTGAGGTAAAGTAGAAAGTTATGCATATCATTCTTAGACTTGGGTATAGATTTTCTTTCTGTATTTTGAGAGAATAAAGAAAAAAGAGAAAGCAAAACCATGATATCTGATGTGTAACTGAATGTCCCTAAATTACCCGGAAAATTATTACATAGGAAGAATACTTGAAGAAAAAATTATATATTGCAAAGGCATCCCATGGTGTGTGTGTGTGTGTGTGTGTGTGTGTGTGTGTGTGTGTGTGTGTGTGTGTGTGTGTGGTGTGTGTGTGTGTGTGTGTGTGTGTGTGTGTGTGTGTGTGTGTGTGTGTGGTGTGTGTGTGTGTGTGTGTGTGTGTGTGTGTGTGTGTGTGTGTGTGTGTGTGTGTGTGTGTGTGTGTGTGTGTGTGTGTGTGTGTGTGTGTGTGTGTGTGTGTGTGTGTGTGTGTGTGTGTGTGTGTGTGTGTGTGTGTTGTGTGTGTGTGTGTGTGTGTGTGTGTGTGTGTGTGTGTGTGGTGTGTGTGTGTGTGTGTGTGTGTGTGTGTGTGTGTGTGTGTGTGTGTGTGTGTGTGTGTGTGTGTGTGTGTGTGTGTGTGTGTGGTGTGTGTGTGTGTGTGTGTGTGTGTGTGTGTGTGTGTGTGTGTGTGTGTGTGTGTGTGTGTGTGTGTGTGTGTGTGTGTGTGTGTGTGTGTGTGTGTGTGTGTGTGTGTGTGTGTGTGTGTGTGTGTGTGTGTGTGTGTGTGTGTGTGTGTGTGTGTGTGTGTGTGTGTGTGTGTGTGTGTGTGTGTGTGTGTGTGTGTGTGTGTGTGTGTGTGTGTGTGTGTGTGTGTGTGTGTGTGTGTGTGTGGAAGGAGGCGCCCCTTTCTGTGCCCAACTGTCGTGTCGCGTATCTGTTCAGCTTCTTACAAACAAAAGGACGAAAACTTACCACTAATTCGGCAAAAATAAAAGTTTTGACTCAAAGATTAAAATTCCTTCGAGTTATTTTCTTATTCCTGTGGCATAATAAGTTTTCCATAATTTAGATTTCACATCAACCATTAAAACTACGTTGTGAGAGGAAGCATGCAAATGAGCACGCGGGAGGAACAAGGCAGAGGAAGAGGAGGAGGAAGAGGAGGAGGAAGGAGGAGGTGGGAGAAGTAGGAAAGGAGTAAGAGAGAGAAGTGTGGAAAGAGCTAGAGATGGAAGGAAGACTGGTGGAGGGAAGGATGGTGGTCAGGGGAGGTAAGGAGCGGGGGGATGGGTGGGGGGGAGGAGGGCGTCAGGTAAGTCACCTTGAGAGGCAGTCATTAACGCTGATCATTATACCTGGAGGTGACTTGCGGCCTCTCGCGGTGCTGCCACTTGTCCCCACGCAGCCGCTGCCACCAAACACTGCTGCTGGTCATGCTGGGAATGTGTTTTTCTTCTCATAATTTTTTTGTTCACTCCGATCAAGAGTAATTAAGTCTTACCTTGCTTGGCACATGTGTCGGCCGCAGGTACCGTTACTGTGATTGTTGTTGGTGTTGTAATTAAGTGTTTGTGTTGTGTGTGTGTGTGTGTGTGTGTGTTTATGTGTGTGTGTGTAAAGATATTAATTTTGATCTTTCCTTACGGTGCAATAAGACATATGTTGCTATAGTTATAATAATCGTTGTTGTGACAGTTAGTGGTGATGATGGTGGTGGTGGTGAAAGTAATAGTGTTAGTAACAGTGACGATGATGGTTGTAGTAGTAGTAGTAGTAGTAGTAGTAGTAGTAGTAGTAGTAGTAGTAGTAGTAGTAATAGTAGTGTTCTCGTTACTGTTGGTCGTCCAGTCGTCCTTGATTCACCTGACTATTATTAATTCGGGTGGTAGCGTGTCGTTCTCGTGTTGACTATGTGTGTGTGTGTGTGTGTGTGTGTGTGTGTGTGTGTGTGAGTGTGAGTGTGAGAGAGAGAGAGAGAGAGAGAGAGAGAGAGAGAGAGAGAGAGAGAGAGAGAGAGAGAGAGAGAGAGAGAGAGAGAGTGTTGTAATCATGCATCATCGCTTCACACCTTAACAAACCATCGCCTGAATGGCCTTGAAGGTGCTCGTTGAGGACACATCGG
Organism: Metacarcinus magister; assembly: GCA_029783475.1. Classification (NCBI taxonomy): domain Eukaryota; kingdom Metazoa; phylum Arthropoda; class Malacostraca; order Decapoda; family Cancridae; genus Metacarcinus; species Metacarcinus magister. Next base: position 8,214,827 of record JAPQNM010000016.1, read on the forward strand.
CCTCCTAGGAAGCTATAAATCACCTGCAGGAGCTCTTAACTACCACAGACAAGTCCTTCAGCAGCGTTACGCCCCCCTGCCTCCCCTCCTTCACCCCCTCCTTCACCGTCACCGTCACTGCCTACGTTCAACCTGCAATCACTTCATGTCGTGTCACTGATTTTGATTTTTTTCCTCTTTATTTCTTCTAATTTTCTCGTTTCTAGCTAGTTTTCTGCATTTGGGTATTTTATGGTTCCTGCATGTGTGTTTTTGTGGGGTTAAGGGGGGGTTAAGGGGGGGGGGTTAGGTGCAAGGTCGTTCAGTCTCGTCGTTCATGAAGTCTCGTTGCAGGTCCGTGACGTCACCAAGTCTAACGAACGGCTCTCGTGACATCGTTGGTTCAAAGGACAAAATTCGTATTCCAGGAAAATCTCAGTAATTCTTCTCACGTCGCTTCTAATTTGACCCTTTTTTTCGGGAGGTGAATGACACGGAAAGGTTCACAGTTTTCAAAAGAGAGAAAACTTTGGGGTAGCAGAGTTTTATACGACTGACGAGGGAAAAAAAACAAAAGAGAGTAACGTTTCAATTCAAAAATATACAGTAAGGACGTTGTTGTTTCTCTGCGTCACTCTACCATGGTGTGTTATTCTCTCTTCTCTCTTCTCTTCTTTCTCTCTTTCTCTTTTTTTTTTTCTCTCCCTCAAGCTTCTCCTAGACAGACGACCCTTCAAGCCAATCACAATTATAACATACTTCTGCCTGGCTTCACCATTTATAGTGGCAACAGTTACTTCATTACCAACTCATCTTCCAAACGTCCCTCTCTCCATTCCTCATCGGAGAAAACAACTCTCTCCACCACCACTACCTCCTTCCCTCCCTACCTCCTTCCTTTCTTCCCTCCTTCTCTTATTCTTCCTCCCTCTCTCCCTCCCTCCCTCTCTCTGCCTGTCTGCCGCCTCCGGTCCACTATCATAACTATCCCTCCTTCCTCTGAACACACATATACCGCAACAAAGGCCTCTTTAAGTGTATCAGTATCAACAATAACACATGCAAATTATTTTTTCTCCACATGTCATGCATAGGATACTCGCCCTTCTCTCCCTCTGCATTAAGGACTACAGTGGCTCAGCTCCTGATCGTCAAATGTATCGATTTTAGCGGGTGTGATTCTTTTACAGCATTCCAGACCGATCCAAGTCACTCCGTGGGAGAAATATGAATATCACCCCTATTCATGGTTTGCCTTAAGACGGTAACTCGCGCAACGGCCTGAGTCACCCCGGTCTTGTCTTGACTCATGCACGTGGGTCATGAGTGACAAGCGTCGGTGGGTAAATTTACCCATGAGGCTCGAGTCAACACGCTCCTGGCACTTCGTTCCACTAAGGCAGCTCCCAAATACAGCTCGACCCCGGTAGAGCGTCGCCGCTGCTCCCATTCTACCGAGGTTTCCCACAAGACGGCGAGGCGGCGAGGGGCCTGATCGATGGAGAATCCCTCACTTTGTTTCTCAAAAGGGTCTTTCGGATAAAAATTCGCCGTATGATAAATGTTTTGAGATGTGGAGGTCCGGGGACTGTGGCGGCAGAGGTGCCAATCCCCACCTGGCGTCACTCTCAGGCATGCTTTCAGGGTGTTGCTTCCCTCTCCTTCAGCGGCTCCGTCACGCGCCTCACGCCGCCGCCAGTAGCAAGCCGAGCTGTGTGAGTGCTAATGCTCCGCCATGGGGAACGACCGGCGCGGGGCAGCACGGGGTGTCGGGCTGAGTTGGCAACACTGAGGCCAAACAAAGTGGAGGAGTGTGAGGGGCGGGAGGGGCGGGAGGGGTGGGAGGGGGGGGAAGGGCTTCTACAGGAGGGCGTCTCACCGCTGCTTTTTTGGGTCCCACGCAATGATTTAATGATTCCCTGAGCATCGTTGTTTTTCTGGACAAGCTGAACACATCCTCGTCTCCGTCCACCTACGCCTCCGTGATGCTGCCTTGCCCTTCACACCTTCAGTAAAGTACAAAGGATAAAACACGATGGGAGTTTTTATTCGTCTTTGATATTTTCCTTAACTTTCTAAACATTAACAGTTTATTTACTCTTGGACATCACTTCTGCGATGATAAACACCTTGGCGAGGGCACCACAACCTCACACAGACGCAGGTGTGAGGTAATTTATGGAACCACAGTCTGGGAACGCGTGAACTGTCCTTATAAATTGTACCTGAACTGATAACTATATTAACGATCTGTTCATATTGTGTGCTGTAACGCGCCAATCAAACATACGCCTTTGTTTGTTCATCATGACAGACATTAATTATTCGTGTTTGGGGTTCCTGCCGCCAGGTGACTCTGACTTATACGATATTTCAGAAAACAAAATAGTTTACACACACAAAGTTCGGCAGTCATTTTTTCTTTCTTAAATATTTAATCACCTACATAAAGACCTTCAGCAATTAGCACTAAAGATTCTGCACAAAAGCACTACAACACTCTAAACCACAAAGCAAATCATGAATGTAATTAAAAGATTTGTTTCTGAACCAAAAAGCAGAAAACCGATGCATCTTGACACGACTACAAGGTGCGATAGAACACATTAAATTGCATTATATCGAGTAAACATCCTTATTAACGCAATATATATTCTAAGTAAACATCGGCCATTTGTCAGCAGGCGTCAAAACACGATAAAGACCCAGTAGTCATCTTGGGTACGACAAACACAACACGTCGGCGGCGCTAGACTTGCTTGCCTTGTGGCCGTGTTGATAGCATTATGTATACGTCTGGCACCGCGACAAGTCTCTGTTGGACATATATAAATTTCTTTTTAGTTCTTCCCGTGAATGTATAATTAATATGTGTCACAAAGGCATTTAAGCCAATTTGTAACAATCGACAGGATCCAGAACTATAAACTAGATACTTTGTGTCATAAAATGTGGATAGGAAAGCAATTGAATGAATACACACACATAATATATATACACAATAAATTAAAACTCTCCATTTAGTTCAGCATTGCACATTTAGGACCAGCTGGTGACTTGCATACATTTTCAAGAGTTATAACGCCATTTCATTCATAAATACTTGAAGCGCAAACCACCCAGCTATTAATGGTTATTCATTATACAATCCTTCATTAATTAATTCCCACGTCTCATTAAATTACGGCTCGGGGCGAGAAAAAAAGATTACTTAGTCATCGAATCGAACTTCATTCTGTTGGAGGAACATAAACTGTGATGAAATTATTGGTGATCAACATCAAGGTAAGTGTCAATACGTTTATGAGACCTGCAACGTGATAACTGAAATTAACGAAGGAAGGAAGAGGTGAAGAGAGCAAGGAAGGAGAAGGATAGACAGAAGGTGAGAACTAGGAGACTTTTAAAACAAGTTAGTGGAGGACAGGAAAGAGGAAAACAAATGATGAAAGATGGTGGAAGGAATAAAGAGAAAGAACACAACGCACAAAAGAAAAATCAAAAATAGTTTTAATATATCTTCATACGTCTCTGTTTATTACCAACTTTTCACTCTCCTCTTCCTCTTCGTCCTCTCCTCCTCCTCCTCCTCCCACCTTGTCCCCCAAAAGCCCAAAGTTAAATTACTAGCGTCTGCAACTTCACGATTGCTTGATAGAGTATGCAAACACCTTCATCCCAGCTCTGCCCTCTGTATACCTTTGCCTAATTGATCTTATATGATAAATTCCCAATCATGTATTTAATTTTTGTTATTAGTGGATAGGTGAGTGAATGGGAGTACGAGAGAGAGTCAGGAAAAGGAGGAGGAGGAAGAAGAATATGGAGAATCAGGAGGAGAAGGAGGAGGAGGAGGAAGAGGACAAAGAGAAGGAGAACAAGGTGACGTTATGTCGTGAACTTTGACCCCAGACAAACGGCACCTCCCACAACGGGAAAGAAAAAGAGAGCGAGAGAGAGAGAGAGAGAGAGAGAGAGAGAGAGAGAGAGAGAGAGAGAGAGAGAGAGAGAGAGAGAGAGAGAGAGAGAGAGAGAGAGAGAGAGAGAGAGAGTATTGTCAGCAATGCACATTACATTCACTGCGTCACTTGCATATATAATGACATTTGATTTCACTTTGTCATTAAGGCGTCAAAGGTATATTGAACACACATGATATCCAACCTTACTGTCTTAACTGTTTATCTGGCTACCTCACCTACCTCCCCCCTCTCCCTGTCTCCTTCTCTCTCTTTCTTTTTCTCTCTCTCTCTGCTTCTAATAAACCTTAATAATCTACGAGGCTATTCATAAAAGTTAGTCAAGATTTCTATTTGTTCTTCATTACGGGTATCGGCAGGTGTCCCAGGTGAGAGGATTAATTGAACGGAGGTTTTATGACAGGTAAATCATGAAGGCGGCTTGCAGGACCGCCTCGTTTGGGGTGTAATCTGTGGTCTGTTTAAGGGTCCTGGTGATTCTTATGTGCAGTGTGTTCCTTTTCTTCATTACTTCTTTCATTCTTTGGTTTTTGCTACCATTAGTATGACAGTATACGGACCATAACTCTCTTTTTCTTTCTCTTTCTCTCTCTCTCTCTCTCTCTCTCTCTCTCTCTCTCTCTCTCTCTCTCTCTCTCTCTCTCTCTCTCTCTCTCTCTCTCTCTCTCACAACAAGCCTAATTCATCCCAAAGCGAAGATTCATTATTTTTACTTCCTCGGATTCCAGCATCGCCTCGGGTCTTTTACCTTAAATGATTGACTAAATACGTCTATTGTTTTTTTATTCCTCGGCTTTAATGAGACTTGCTGGCGGGTGTTGTGGGTTATAAATAGTGAGAAAAAACACCCACAAAGACGGAACAACACTTAAAAGAGGGAATCAAAGGTGGAATTTAGACCAAAAGAGTTGAAGAGTGGAAGAAAAGATACAAAAGAGGAGGAGGAAGAAGAGACGAAGAAGACTATTGGTGATGCTAAGCGTGTTGTCATTGCATCTCTCGAGGAAGGAAAAATTTAAGTAGTCTCATTACTATTCAAAAAACGGAAGATGGTTAACAGGGAAAGGAAGTCGATCAGTATCCTACAATAACAGTACTTAAAACAGAACCATTGCAAAACCCAAAAACACCCCCCCCTACCCCCCTTAACTCAAAAAAAGGGGGGTGGGGTGGGGGGGATAATCATATATTCATCAGAGTTACAATTAAAACTTTGCCTCTGTGTAATATCACTTTCATTGCACTTTTTCACAAGGCTCATTTCTCTTTACCCAACTTCACTGTGCCACGGCGGAGAGGGGGGAAGAAACCGGGGAAAAAAGACTCACACAAGAGGTCAGGAGAGTCACCCTTAAACCAGGTCGTAGCAAAGGTGACCTCCGCCTTGCCCTTTGTGTGCCCCTGTGGCTCCGGGACTCACCCTTGGCGTCGTTACTTAAAACTTTCAACCAAACTTTTTTATTTTGCTCTGGTCGCGTTTAGCTGGCGCATATATTTGCCTGATAATAAGAATCTCCTCTTTCATGAAGGGAGAATGGGAAGTGGAGAAGATGGGGGAATGGGTGAAATTATGGAATGTGTTGAGAAGACTGTTTTAAGGAGGAGGAGGAGGAGGAGGAGGTGGTGGTTGCAAGGAGAAGAAGGAAGCAAAGGAACGTCTATCACAAAGGGACGTTCTGTAGGGTCCTGAAGGCGGCGTGTGTGGTGGAATGAAGGAATGAAACACCGCAATGAAGCACTAAACATCCACCTCAGTCTGGCAGTCAATACCAGCTTTGGATTTCCATTAAGTAAACCTTATTCATTAATTTATTTCATTACTTACTGTGAAGGAGAGAGGGAGGGAGGGAGGGAGGGAGGGAGGGAAGGAGGGGAGGAAGGATGGGCAATGGGAGTGAGTGGGTGATAGGTTACTGCTATTTAGTATTAATCATTCCCCCTCTACCCCTCTCCTCCCCTCCCCTCCCTTCCCCTCCCCTTTCCTCCCCGTCCCCTTCCCCTCCTCTACCCTCCTCACAATCGCCATTACTAGTCTGCAACATTTATCACAACAGCGGCATTGATTTAAAGCTTATTCCATCTCATTGGCGGGTTCATACATTTTTCATGACCTGAATTTTAAGTGTTGGTGCCTTCAAGATCCGCGAAAGATTAAAGATAAAAGTATTTTTTTAAATAGTCACTAAAATGAATCTATACTTTTATTTTATTTTTTTTACCACACGTCTTTCTTCTGATGACACGTTCGAAATTATGTTAAGTATAGAGGGGGAAAAAAAACGTAAATAGCTCATAAAATCATCATGAGTCTTTTTTACGACATTGTGGAGTGAACTTTCATTAGCATAATGTTGCAAGCAATAACTCCGCCGTGAGGAGATGAGAGGAATGCAAGCTCCGGCGGCGTGGACTCACCTGTCGATCGAGATGGATTATTCACGGGAACATCAGTTACTCTGACAGTAAAGCCTTCGAAAAATTTAGTGGGTGTACTTAGGACGTTTGCTTACACACCGATCAATATGTTGCTAAAATGTAAAATGTTAAATGCACTAAAATAGCAACCTACGACACACAATACTCGTCTTGGACCTTCAATACTTCTCAACCAAAACGTATAGCACAGGACTCCATACCCAAGACATTATACAACTAATTTAAATAATAATAATAATAATAACAAGAATCAGGGAGTGGGGAGATTCAACACTAGTTCCCGTCAGTCATTGGTTCATGAGCTCGTGACGTCACTATTTGTTTACAATGGCCAACACACTGTACTAGAGACGCGGCGATGACTGATAGTGAATGAAGTACCAGCCTTTGTGTGCCGTTGTGAAGGGTGAATGATGTGTCAGTCAGTCAGTCAGGTGTGCCGCGGAGGAGGAGGAGGAGGAGGAGGAGGTACAGGTGAACACAGGAGGAGAAGAGACGAGTGGATGAAGCAGCAGAGAAAAGAGTGTTCTTGAAGAGGAGGATGGAGAGGAATAGGATGGAGTGAAGTAGAAGGGAATGAAATAGAGTGGAGAGGGATGACTAGAGAGCGTGGTAGAGAAAGGTGTGTAGGACCTTATCGAGACGGCGAGAGGTGAGAAGAGAAAGACAGGAAAGAGAGAAAGATAATTTGAGAGGAACACTTCAAGAAAGAAAACATCTTCAATGGAAAAGCTTGTAACATTTCATAAAAATCTGCCAGGAGCAACAACAGACTTTCCAACCTGCGACAAAGGCGAAAAAACCAGTAAAATAACACTGACAAACAATGAAGTAATCAACTCTCCCGCACCAGGTAAGACAAATGCCCACAGGCGGAGAAAACAGACACAGTGACAGATGCAGCACCCAATGGTATACAAATGGACATGAAATAGACATCGGTGTCAAGAAAATTCAAAATAACTTAAAATATGAGTAAAAAAAATCATATTATACAACTTCTCTTAATATAATATAAGATTGGATTTTTTTCTTTTATATTGAGACTCTTCGTTATTTAGTTTCAGGAATGTTGGAGAAGACGGTGGACGGGAAGTATTAAGCAATTATCCCGATGAAATTCTTGAAGATCTCGTGTTTGTTTGGTTGGTTCAGTACAAGAAAGAGAGTGACTGTGTTGTTCCCCGGTGGTGGTGGTATTCAGGGAAACAAAACTCTAAAGATGATCGACGTTCAGAATAGAAGTTATACAAAAAAAAAGCTTAAGAAACGGATAAATGAAATGGAAATAACAAGAATAATGATGGCTGGAGGGATATAGAAAGCAACAAATATATAACAATAATAATAATCCAGCAAGAAAACACAAAAATATCAAAAAAAATAACAAAACCAACAAAACCAACAAAAAAAAACAATACAAACTAATCTTTGGACATAAAAAAAAAGAGTAACCAAAAGAAGACAGAATAAAGGAGAGAAGGAGAGAGAGAGAGAGAGAGAGAGAGAGAGAGAGAGAGAGAGAGAGAGAGAGAGAGAGAGAGAGAGAGAGAGAGAGAGAGAGAGAGAGAGAGAGAAGACGATACATTAAGCAACATGACTACACACACCCTCCGTCCACCACCTCCCCATCTCACTATTTTTCAGACCTCCTTGCCAACACCCATCTGACACCCGACACATCACGGGCGTACCCTCGACTGTTGGCAACACAAAGGTGGTAGGGCTGGAGGGGGGAAGGGAAGGGGGGGGCGCTATGAAAGAGAAGGTCTATGCAAAGGGAGATGCTGAGGAAAGGGAGGGTTGTGAAAGGGTAGCTCTGCGTCAGGGAGGGCGAGGCGTATAGGGATAAAAAGGGATCAGGAGGAGGAGGAGGAGGAGGAGTTTGAGAGGAAGGAAGGAGGGATTGAAGGAATAGTAGCAGAAAGGAATGGAGCGTGGAGGGAATAGACACATATAGAGAAAGAGGGAAGGGGGGGGAGAGGGGTAGGATGGATGGAGATGGAAGGAGAGACGTAAAAGGGAAAGAAACAAGAGACTAGAAGATTGCTATGGAAGAGAAGGAAGTTAATGTTTGGCTTTGACACATTTATCTTTCCTAACACATCGCTCGCCAGTGGAAGGGATTCACAGCGTCACGTGGCCCGCTGAGCTATGTGACACAAAGACATCATCTAGAGCAGACCTCGACACCAGACCCCGAGAGCAGACCCCGACAGCAGACCCCGAGAGCAGACCCCGACAGTGTAAGGCTCCGGCCAGATACAAGCAGAGAGAAGAAGAAAAAATAACACTATCTCCTATATAACTACAGTCTCGAAAGCAGCTGCCGAGCGCGTGGGGGGGAAATATATATAAATACATAAAAAACAAGATCTCCCCTTCCCCTTTGAGACGGAGGAAGAGATCTGAAGGGAGTATCAAGGAAGAGTACAAGAGAGTGTGAATCTGTTGTAGCAATCTTAGTCCCTCATTCACTTGCGCTGTACTATTATTTATTTTTTTTCCTTTCTGGTTTTCATTTTCCCCGTCTCATAATTACGTCCTGGAAGACAAAACATGGGTCGTATTTATCGATCTCCGCTACAAAGGGAAGATATATTACCACCGTCCCTGTAATTTAAGTGTTTTATAAATCTTATTTTTATTAGGTAAGAGAACGTGTCTCTTCATTAGGCGACATATTTCAGACGCCGAGGAAGCAGGACGTGACAAAATTTCCCAGAAGTGTCATACGAAGGGGATTAAATTCAGCGACAGTCTGCCTTTGGATTCTCGCGTTCTTCAGGCTGTTCCTTGGTGTCTGAAGGAGGCGGACAGACATTCAGACAGACGCTGCGTACACTATGCAACAGTGGTCTCATTGCGCATTCCAGACACACGCAGCAGACACGGGGGGTGCTGACAGCCCTCACACCGTAATGCGTCACACCCACCAGACCACCGGGCGCGCTATGCCTCCCTAGCCCCGCCGGACCCTCACCGCCGCCGCCGCCGCCGCCGCCGTCGTCGCCTCCCTCGCATGGGTCGCTGGGCCTCGCTAGGAGCTGGACGTCCCATTATAAAGCCTTCTGCACTCTCATCCAGCCTCTCCAAGTGTTTTATTATTAATTATTTTGTCAGCGTCTCTGCCTTCTCCAATATAGCCCGAGGGAGGCTCGTCCCAGACCTCTTTAATTAGATAACCGGCACCTGGATACCTGCTTGTTTTCGCTGCACCAATCGTAACCAAGGGCAAGCACCACCCAAGGTTATCATTGGAGGCGAGGCCGAGTGGATGGCTAAGATTCGCGCACCAAAAGCGTGTCATTGGTCTCGCTTGTATGACAGCTCATGATGCTACTGTATATTCGCCGTCGAGCCGGGCAGAGAGGCGTAACCGGCAGTGACACAACGCGGCGCTCCTACCAGGCCTTCAAGCGGGCGGCGGGTGGCGGGCGTGGCGTGAGGGTTAGGCCGTTATTCCACGCATAACCCTGGACACAGAGGAACCCGCCGTTGAAAACACCCCGACCCGGGCCTCCTGTTGCCTCCCGCCCGGCGCCTCACACCCTGGCGAGGAAATTATCTCCAGAAGAGTCAAAAAGCGTATCAGGAAAAGGGTGAAGAGGGCAGGGGTGAGGGGCGGCGGGCAGGGTGCAGAGGAAGGCAAGGGTGGGGGAGGGCGGGTGAGTCTGGCCGGCGGGTCACCCTCGGACATGTGCGTGTCATGGCGCCCGAGGCAGACACCCGTGCAGACATGATACCGGCTACTGGGCTTACTGGTGACTCTGCTGCCTTACCGGGCTGCTCCTCCATACACAAGCCGCCCACGCGTCCACTCCCACCCACCTGCTGCTGCTGGGGGAGTGAGAGATGCACACACAGGTAACACTTGCTGACTGTGTTGTACTGGCATACCTGTACAAACACATGCTTCTTCTGACCCTCCCTTACCTCCCTCAGCCTCCCAGACATACTTATAAGGACGTTGAGGTGAGTCTATAGTATGAGATATTAGTCCCAATCGCTATACAGGTTATCAATGGGTACAAATATTCTGAAAGTCAAACGCACGTACCATGAGAAACTGATAATTATAACCGTGATTACCTTTAGTATTTGTCAAGCCAGGTGTGTGAGGTTGGTGTTCGTCGTGCAGATACAGGTAAGTACGGAAGACGAGAAGTTCACAGGTAACAGGTGTGAAAAATGCAGGTGTAGAATTGGGGGAATAAGGATGCTGAGAATAAAGGCAAGACGTATTTCTCTCTCTCTCTCTTTTTTTTCTCGTTTTTTCTTTCTCTCTCTCTCTCTCTCTCTCTCTCTCTCTCTCTCTCTCTCTCTCTCTCTCTAACACAAAGTAATTAGAAAATGATGAAAAGTAAGACGAATGGGAAGAGGGACGCAAGGGGGGGAAGAACGAGAAAATTACAGACGGAAGAGGAAGAAGGGGGAAGGAGAGAGAAGACACGGATGAATTAATGAGAAACTGAAGCAGACAACAATAATTGCACGACGAAACGAGAGCGAGGAAAAGAAAAGAAAAATAGTCGAGAGATTTGAGAGAGAAAATAAAAAAAAGGGACGACAAAGGTGGAGTGATTTTGTGGTAGAATTGTGGTCAAACAGAATAGAGGAACATGAATAATGAAGGAAATGAAGAATGGGACGGTTGCAAACGTGAGTGAATTGCAAGGGGAGGAGGAGGAGGAGGAGGAGGAGGAGGAGGAGGAGGAGGAGGAGAAGGAGGAGGAGGAGGAGGAGGAGGAGGAGGAGGAGGAGGAGGAGGAGGTGAGTTATTATGTAAGAGAAGTAATAGACAGGAAGAGAGAGAGAGAGAGAGAGAGAGAGAGAGAGAGAGAGAGAGAGAGAGAGAGAGAGAGAGAGAGAGAGAGAGAGAGAGAGAGAGAGAGAGAGAGAGAGAGAGAGAGAGAGAGAGAGAGAGAGAGAGAGAGAGAGAGAGAGAGAGAGCACAGTAGTCTTGAATATTGACGCCATAATTGCGAATCAATACACCTTAATTGCAGGCCTGACGGGCAAGTCTGCTACTTAATCAATGCTTCTACAGAAAAGGCAAACGCGAGAGAGAGAGAGAGAGAGAGAGAGAGAGAGAGAGAGAGAGAGAGAGAGAGAGAGAGAGAGAGAGAGAGAGAGAGAGAGAGAGAGAGAAGAAAAGGAAAGGAAAGAAATCAATGTTCCATCGTCCTGTCGCTTCCACAACTGGACACGGAACTAATGCCGCCTCACGCAACTCTCCGCTCCCTCACCCTTCCTTCCCCTCTCTCTCTCTATCTCTCTTTCTCTCTCTATCTCTATCTCTCTATCTCTCATTTCATCCCTCCCTCATCCCCTCCTTCATCCTGCTCTCTGTTCACCCTTTCTTTCCCTTCCCTCTTAACCTAAGGGGGAATATTTTTTTTTTCTTCATATACCTGCTCTCGTCTTTTGTTCTCTCTTTAATACAATACATGTTTTTTTACCTGCCACCAGACTTCTATTATTCCTTTGACGTCTCCTCCTCAACCTCTTGTCTCTGTTTTCCGATAGTGTTTTGTTGTGATGCTTTTTTATTCTTTCTTCTTCCTTTTTTTTTGACTTCATTTGTTTTTTTATCAAGCGTTGTGTGTGTGTGTGTGTGTGTGTGTGTGTGTGTGTGTGTGTGTGTGTGTGTGTGTGTGTGTGTGTGTGTGTGTGTGTGTATGTGTGTGTGTGGCGATAACAACAAATAAAAAAACACGAACCACAAACACATACAAGAAAGAAAGAAAGAAGTGCGTTCGTAATTTTAAATCACATGCAACTTAGGTCCCAATGGTCAATTCTTTACCTGACGCTGAGAGGCTCATTAAGGACGTAGAGGAGGAGTTACGAGTCAGGTGTGTCGCGTCAGGCAGGTAAGTCGTACGCGACTCCACCGTCAGGATAAAGAAAGAGTGAAAAGATAAGGGTGGAGGTGGAGGGAGATGTGATAAAGAATGGTACACAAGTAATGGATGTAACTGATAAGGAAGTGTAAAGTCAAGGCAAAGGAAGGCTTATCTGGTATCAAGCTTATCCCTATCAGTAGAATAAAGCACCAATGTCATGCTGGAAAAATGCAATGGTTTATTTATGAGTGAATTCCTGGATGCATCTTAGGAAGGAACGCTTTATTTTTGTTGTTACTCAGCCTCTTGATGTCCCTTCCCTTACACTCAGTACTGGAAGGCTTAGGAACGCTACACACCACTAACACTGCAGCTTAAACACACATGGAAGGGAGAGAAGAAGTCTGTGTGGACTCTACCTTACTTTCATAGTAAGGAAAGGCAAACTATATTGACTAGATGATAGAACAAACATAATACACATATATTCTTTACTAGGATGACCAAGACAGTGAACAAGGGTAAAGTTTTCGTTGTATATATATCCTCTATCTTTATATTAGATCCCATTCCTCTTCCCTGTGTAGTATTCCTGCTGCTCTGTCGTTTAACAAGAGGGACGCAGTCAAAACAAATACACAGCCTTCTCACATTTCATGAGCACCGTTGTGTACACGCGTCCCGCCCACTGCTGCTGCTGATGCTGCTGCTGCTGCTGCTGCTGCTGCTGCTGCTTGTGTGGTGGGTTGAGGTGATGAAGGACGATGACAGGAAGACGAGAGAGACGCGCGTGGCAAGTCAAGACGTCCCGCACTTCAGCGAAAAACAAAAACAAAACAATGCAGTAGCAGAAAGCAGGACACGAATACCTTCAAGCAAGCACCAAAAAACCGCAAAAGCACTAAACCCTAACCTGCACTAACCTTCCTCTGGGGTTGTGTGGGTGGATGGAGGCAGGGGTGGGTGGAGGCAGGGGTGAGGGTGGCAGGGGTGAGGGTGGCATGGGGGGGCAGGGAGATCATAAAACAGAGGTGGAATCCGGCTCTCTCACGCCACGCGGCCACTGTACCCAGGGTCAGGTTGTTGGTCGGCCAGGGTGAGTGAGGGAGGGACGGGCGGTGAGACGGAAGGACGAGGCAGTCACACAACGTATTAAACGAGGCACGATCAGCGTTCATAAGGTTATTCTCGTTCTCGTTCTACTAGTCCAAGGTGGTGTGTGATTACCTGGCTTTAAAACTTTCATACGTCATTTAGTTGATTTTCCTGAAACTGGATTTTTATTTTCATTTATAGTGTAGTCCAGCCCTGAAATTTTCGCTCCAAGTCCACACGATCGTATTATATCATGTCGTTTATTTTTTTCTAAGATTTGGAATTATTAATATATTATTTGGTTTATTAATATGTAGCGGAGAAAAAATAATAAAGCATACGAAAAAATAAAAAATAAAAATACAGGATTCCATCAGCATTCCTCGACAGGACGTGCAACCATCGCATCAAACACACAGGTACGCAAGCACACTCCTTGGTGAGTAGGAAAAAAAAAGACAATATTTCACAGACTTTATCGGGTTCTTTACCTTGACGCTGAGACACGCAAGAAGGTGCTCCCCAAAAAAAGTATAAAAATAAGTAACACTCAAAACAATATTCTTGCTGAATTGAAAACTAAGAGAAAGAATTGTTTTTAGTTAGCTTGTAATTGTAAATATTTCGCACTACACACTTTAATATTGAGAGCAAAGATATAATTCTATTACATTCTATCTTGAAAGTTTAGGCGCAATATTACCTCTTCAACACATTGATAATTAATTCCATTGGGAGATCTATAAAACTACATTTTGTTCATCCGGTCTGAGAGCAAAAAAATAATTCATGATCACTGGATTGAACCGGACGCCCGATAAGCCTCATTTAACCGAACACTGAAGAACAGCGGACGTGATCTGGGTCTGACCTTCAAATAGGTTGCATAATGACCTCTAATCGATCACCAATTTCATGAATTAACACTTTGGGTATTGCATGTCTCTGTGTGTGTGTGTGTGTGTGTGTGTGTGTGTGTGTGTGTGTGTGTGTGTGTGTGTGTGTGTGTGTGTGTGTGTGTGTGTGTGTGTGTGTGTGTGTGTGTGTGTGTGTGTGTGTGTGTGTGTGTGTGTGTGTGTGTGTGTGTGTGTGTGTGTGTGTGTGTGTGTGTGTGTGTGTGTGTGTGTGTGTGTGTGTGTGTGTGTGTGAGAGAGAGAGAGAGAGAGAGAGAGAGAGACTTGCGTGTGGGGGTGACAGTTTGCGTGTGGACTAGAGTGCCTCTGGCGTCACATGCAATAAGCCTTTTTTTATATAATTTTTCAAGAGCCGAGTTATGCATTGCTTCCCCAAAACCAATTGATTTGCTCGAGTCTCATGACAACATTACGTAATCAGGAGTAAAAATCTCCCTCTCCTTCTCCTCCTCTCTTTCCCTCCCTCTCTAATCACAACCACATCTCCAGTACTCCTCCCGACCTACAATGCAATCAACACCACCCCCTAGCACCCACCTCAAGGAACAAGGCGCCTACGGACAAGGGCGTCAGTGAACTCGAAGTAAACAAAGTCCCATTATCGAGTCAAGGCTTCAGTTGGATGTCATGATAATTTTTCCCCCAACAAATCGACTGCCTGACTTTCTTCTGTGTTGACGGCGGTGGTTTTCTGCTTTAGGGCATCGCGGTTCCTAATCCTCCGCCTCCTCCTCCTCCTGCAGCTCCTCCTCCTACCTCTCTTTTAACTTTTTTTTCCCTATTGGCTCCTCCTCCTCCTCCTCCTCCTCTTCCACGTTGGTTTTCTCAGCTCACTCCACATACCAAATCTCCTGAACCCTCCAGCCTTTCCTCACCTTATTGTTAGCTCAAGAAAACGAGAGAATACTGACAGACAGAGAGACAGGGGGGAGAGAGGGAATACAAAAAAAATTAAAAAAAGAAAAAAAGAGAGAGAAACAAAGCCAGGGCCACAGGGTTGGATGTCCTGGTCTGATTGGTTGACGTTATTCTTTCTTTCTCACCCGCTTATGTGAAAATCTTATCACTGCGCCGAATCAACACGAAGGAATCCCTGATTAGACCTAAATTATGCCGTGTTGCCCTTGTTGCATAGAGGGAACCCTGGTATTTAGGCTGCGTGTTAATAGAGGTCATATTTTTTTGTCCTTAACGCACCACACGGAAAATTACAGATATCAAGCCGAGGGGGGGAGAGGACCGGGGTACAAAAACAGTCAGTCGGTCAGCGGTTCAAGATCTCGATTATGCGTGAGGAAGGTGGATAATTGCAAATTGGTCCATTATCTCAAGTGTCTCGAAGCGTCATGGGATCCCAGGTTCGAATGCCCATTAATCTTAGGAGACAGCGTTGAGCAGTAGCGTGGTAGAGTCCTCACCTGCTACGCCACCTGCTGCTATGTTATCCCAGCCTCCTACTTGTTCTACCTACTCGCCCTGCTAAGTCTCATTACAAAATTAGGTGTGAAAGAGTGAAAAGCTACCGGCAAAAGCTACAATGTGTTGGGTGGACTGGGTGTGTTAGGTTTTTGGTTACCTGTCTGTGGCTTGCTAATGATGCTTGATCCGTGCTGCGCCTCCCACATCATCCGTATTTTAGGAATATTTCTTACGTATGTCTGTCATAAGAAAAAACTATACGCAAAAATAAAGATTAATGATAATGTGAATAATGTCTCTTCTTCAATATATAAAAACAGATATTCCCCCCCCTCTCCCCCCCCCCACACCCACACACAAATAATCATATCAGTAATAATATAAATAGTAATGCAAAAATATATATAACTGAGGTTGCTATGCCCTTATATTTCAGTATCATTCCAGTATTATCAATATTTAGCATTATTTACCTTATTCTTACCCTCGTTCTTCTTGGGGAAACTGTCCAGCAGAAAAGCAGCAGCAGGCAGAGTTTAATGTGCTTCTAAGTTACGTACATGATGTTCCTTGCGTGACTTTCATCTCATGTCGGTAAGCGTGTGACACTCGACCAATTTTGAGTGAGCGAGACGCGAGTGGATTAACTTGGCACGGCGGCAAAAATTCGAAAAATAAACGAAAACTGGCGTGGGCGACGGAAACTTGCAATCAACGACACAGAAAAAAACATCGATAAAAGAAAAAAATAAATAAAATAATCGTACATTTTACAAGCTTCACGAAATGATCCAAAAAGTAACTCTGTCAACGTGAAGGGAAAGACAGACAGAAGTGCAGCCTCATGTCATTTCAATTTTCGTTTAATTTGCCATTCTGAGGTTAGACGGTTTCCTGCAGACCGCCAATGTTATTACCGGACAGGCGAATGAGCGGCCCATGTTGTGTTCTGCTTCAGTAGTCTCATCATGGCTTCTGGAGTGAGGGGAATCGCATGTCTATCCCACTGTTATTTCAGAAAGTTTTTTTTTTTTAATAGGGTGTGGCAAAGGACTGTAACCTCTCTCTCTTTCTCAATTTCTAACTTTCCTCCCCAACCTAACCTCTTTCTCTCTCAATTTCTAACTTTTCTCCCCAACCTAACCTTTGTCTGTCTTTAACTTCTTTCTAGTGATTGTTTGTCTCTTCCTATAAGCCAATTGTTCTCTTTCTTCCTCGTTGTGGTAATATTCCTGACCTTCCAATTAACAGCAGAGTTTTTGTAAGTAAAGAGAATTTATTTTTCTAACAGTGTTTAGCTCCGTCATAACTCCTTCACCTGCTAATGTATAAACTATAATAGCTCCTCGTTATGTTATATCCAGTCAGTATTTGCATATTCAACTATGGATACATTAAGTACCATTAAGGACTGTGTAACTAAACAAGTCTCAAAACTATTATTATATATGAAAAAAAAGTCTTTACCACTCGTTGTCTTCCTTCTTACTTTATATCTATACCAAAAAGCAAGAGCGACTCAAGACTAGCTTAGACCATTTCTTCATACCAGAGGACATTCCTGGTTCTCTTGTTTGTGCGTCAGAGATTCAAGTCACTTTTTACGTCCGGGAATGTAATCTTGCATCACACAAAACAATAGTCTTTATAAGATTATCACGCTAAGCTGCACTTCTTTCATTTCTGACTTCATGACGTGAATGAATGTATCGCTCCACGTTTTTCCGCATTTTCCCGCAACGCAAATGAATGACCGCCATACATATATAAATAAAAACAATGTTCACTAACCTCGTCCTGTTCATTGTAGAAGAACATACCGTTGGCAGGACCAAAACATATGCCTGCCGAAGGAGAAAGAAAAAAAAACGTGAAAACTTTAAAATACAGAAAAAAACACCAGGTACACAAAAAAAAGTAGGTTACAGATAAGACATAGCTAATAAATCACAGGTAAGAGTCATATTCAGCCTCAGACTAAAGGTAATGGAGCTTAAAAATAGACAGACTTAGGTTAAGGTACAATAGATTTATTTTTTTGCGTCTGAGTCCAACGGCAGATTATCATAGAAGACTCATCCATCAAGCAGCTCCTCCACTGGCATCAGGCGTGAGGGAAGAGAGGGTGAGGACAGGTATAGTGAGGCACCAATGAGGGTGTCACCGACTTACCGGGAACAAGAAACCAAACATAATAACAAAGGGATAATAATAATGATATGAAAACACCTGTACTTAATACCTTCACTGAGAACTGACACCTGCAGTTATGGGCCATCTGTGTGTCCCTAAATTATGCAGTGAGACAAGACACCCGTTGCTTGGCTTGACTTACCTTACCTTACCTTACGAAACATCATAAAACTCTCAAAAACATAAGATACACCTTGAAATATAATTCTACATACTTGAGAAACATATACATTTACATACATTAACATACAAACACACAGTCAGCTACAAATCATATAGGAGGAAAATCTGCAGGTGATCAGTATATGTAATTCAAACACGAAAGGTTAATGAAAAAAAAAGAGAAAAAAAAATGAATATGTAAATGTATAAATATTGAGGGAGAAATCTGACCTCCATTCGGTGCGACTTAAGAAAACTGAGATGGAGGGACAAATGAGGGAGAGGGAGAGGGAGAGGGAGAGAGAACAGGATACAAATGGAGAGAGAGGGGGGGGATAGAGAGAACAAGAATAGGGTGGAGGAAAGGAGAGAAGAGACGGAGAGGGAGAGAGAGAGAAGGGGAAGGGGGAAAAGAAGGAAGCAAGGGAGGGAGACAGAGGTGAGGGAGGGTCGGTAGGGTGATGGCAGCAGGTGTTCCCGCGGGTGATGTGGAAGAAGATGAGGTCGAATCGAAACGAGACAATGCGTTCTGGGTGGTGGCAGTGGTAGTGGTAGTGATGGTGTGGTGGTGGTGGTGGTGGTGGACTAGGGGTGGCATTTTCAGGGCTCAGCGTGACGGGGGCGGCGCTGGGCAAACCTGGGCATTACCTAAGTTAATCACCGGCTGAGGCACGTAGCATGGATGGCTATAGGTGAGGCACGCTACCTGGCCTGGCAGTAATCAGGGGTTTCTTGACCTTGCATTGGTAGTAGTATAAGTAGTATAAGTAGTAGTAGTAGTAGTAGTAGTAGTAGTGGTAGTGGTGGTATTGGGGGTTGTAGTCTCGGCTTCATTGTTATTGTTGCTTATAGTAGTGATTCCAGTTTAATGTACGTAAATGTGATTGCAATAGCAGCATAAAAGTCAAGGCATTGATAATATCGCATTATTTGTGTTTCCGCGACAAGATGTAGGCATGTTAGTGGTGGTTAGGTGCAGGAGTAGTAGTAGTAGTAGTAGTAGTAGTAGTAGTAGTAGTAAAAGTAGTAGTAGTCCAACAAAACAATTTAATAACAACAGAAACACAAGGCAACACAGATCACCATCATCACCATCATCACCATCATCAGCATCAACAAACACCTTTATCTTCACTATAGTCACCATACAGAGATGCAATTCCGCCATTACGTCCCCATTGTCGACAGTTAAATTAAGTAGAGAAGTTAATTACATTTTCTAATATTGATAACCTCGTGTACTCAATATATCAGCTGAAGTTTCTTGCTCTCAGTCCTGATTGCGAATTTAATTGTTTATTATCAACTATACATAACCAGTTGCTCTATATCCAATTATCTAATTATCTGACTCAATTAAGATATATATCATTGATGTAATTGTTCTATTGTTCTCTGTATATCACTCGACGTACTCATCCGTCACACCACGTCAAGCTAAATATAGACATTACACTCCACTGATACTCGTCTCTTCAATTGTATTCATATGGAAGTATTTTTACCGCCAATTAAATCACTTATATTCCTCACATATCATTCACCTCCTCCTTCCCCCCCTCACACACACACACACATACAGAAGCGGTACTTTCCCCACACGTATTCTTTCCACTCACATGACTTGTATCTCACTTCATCTCTCCCAGGCAAGGGTAATTGGCTTGTTATCTCCATCTGAATAACAGCTATAAGAGCGAAAATATTATAAACGTTAAAAATATATATATAAAGGCAACAGGATAATAACGGATGTACACATTAATGATAACCTAAGCGGAGACAGGTGCAGCTTGAGTTGTGTTCTTCAGGTGTTCTCAGGTACTTAGGGAGCTTCACCTGTGCACCTTGGCGTGTAATGTATGTTCTGCAAATATATCTTCACCTTCAGTCCTACCTTGAAGAGTATGAGTAAAAAGAGGAAAAGTGGAAGAGCTGTATGAGAGTTTTTGACACCTCCTGAAAGTGGTAATCTACAAGTAAGTAGGTGTATATAATATATAAGACATAAATTATGATAAATATATATATCGAAATATATGAATAAATAGTGCTGCTGTTCCTGCTACTGCTAAAATAATAATAATAATAATAATAATAATAATAATAATAATAATAATAGTAACTTCATCTGTCAATAAACATATTTCCAACAACTTCCCCAGAAATACAACGTTTCACCAATAATTAGAAATATATCTGATCAACATTTGCAAAGAAAAGAAAAAAGACACGCAGAAAAGTCGGCCAAGATACACCATTGTTTACTTGATACATTATCGACGAACTCAAACTTTTATCGGTTCTGAGAAAAAATGTTCCGAGCTGAAAGGCGAAGTAATTATTCTCTATTCAAACTAAAATTATATTCTATTCAAAAATAAAATACACAGACGAGTAAAAAAAAAAAGGAGAGAATAGAAAACTAACAATCGGTAATTTCTTCTCGTATTGTGATATTCATGTGTTAATTCTTTTGTGATTGGCTGGCTTCGGAAGCATTCTTAATGGTGATTGGTGGAGCAGCTTGGACCAGCTTCTCCCTTGGCCAATCGTAGCAGCGACCTCAATGTGTTACTCACGCATTCTGTGCTCGTAAATGTTACACTAAATGATGGAGAAACAAAACAAGTATGTACATCTTTATAATTAAGTCAAATGTGTACTTTAAACTATCATATAAATGTTGATGTTGATGTTAATATTAATAACTGTATTTATTCATCCTGTTTTTCTGTATTTTCCTTGTATAAATAAACAAATAAAATGAATAAGAGTTCGCGTGTGTATTAAATCCTTTCCCATTGCATGATTCCACCCCATCGGGCTTGCAAAATATATTGCTTTCACCCGAGAAACTAATTTGGTTGAGAAATTAAACACCAGGTAAAAATAGCGCTGGCAAACGTAAATAAATAAAGAGGCGCTCGTGGCAGCTCCTGTCGATACTTTACCAGCAACACTTTTATCCCCTTGAGTGACAGGTGATGTGAGACTCTCCTTTAAGAGGCAAAAACCTGTCCTATCTGACGCCTCATCTTAATTACCTCAGTATCTCTCACACCGAAGAGTTATCTATCGGTAAATTAATTTCAGGAGACTATATAATGCAGGCAGCGGCTGGCGAAAACTTTATATTCGTGACGGGGAATCAAAGTCTCTGCGTGTACTTCAATCATCGGTGAAGAGTATGGGAATTATGCGCCAACTAAGACGTTATACACTATTAAGAGGTGCCAACTTTACCACTTCAGCTCGGTGTAATTTGCAATATACCTACACACGACACGACGCCATGCAGGCAGCCTAGGCATCAACACCACGGGACTCTTGACTCTTGACTTTCTTTTGTTTTGACTTGGTCGTGGTAGCCGGACACTCTTATCCTGAACTAGATGTGAGGCACGGCAGGAAAGGCGAAGGTGGACTTGCATTACACCAAATAAAGACATTAGCCAGGGTTATGGGGGGAAGGGAGGGAAAGGTAGGGAGGTGGAGGGGCGACGTGACCCCTGTCGATCAATTAAGGTGAGAGTGAGGCCTTGTTCCCCTTACTGCAGTGTGTTGCAAGGGGCCGCCCGTGCCCTCCCCTGCCCGGTGCCCGCCATTACCACGCGGCTCTGCCCAAATGAGGAGCAGCCGAGACGCAGCAGGGAAAGGAGGTGGAGAACCGATTAATAATTTATGGGGGAAAATGTTGGAAATTGGTGAGTTTCTGATTTTTTCAACAGTCCTGCGTATTAATATTGCCGTGTTGAGGTCAGATGGCGTGCTGAGGGAGAGTTATTGCAGCGTTGGGAAGAACACAGAAAACTGGTACAACCTCTGCTTTCGCCTCCTAAACATTTAACTCCAGGAACTGATCTGCAACACCACCACCAGCACCACCAGCGTGTCAGGACGTCAAGATGATGCCTCACTGACCCCTGCACGCGAAAACCAGCGGGAAAATGTTTAAAAAGTCATACTGAGGAATATTTGTGTAGTGGTAGCGCTATAATTTACCTTAAAAATACTTCCACATATGTTTTTCTTTATATAAAAACCTTATATTATACTTTTTTTTATGAATATTGAAACCATCATCATTATAAGTTTCAAGTACACATATCACTTTTCTTGTTCTGTTTCTAGGTCACTAAGGGTCAGGTGAAGGATGGAAGGAAGGAAGGAAGGAAGGAAGGAAGGAAGGAAGGAAGGATGCTATGACTCAGGGCACCAAATCTATACCTTCTCAGACCTTCAATTCACCAGGAACCTTAAAAACCCAAGTAATCTCAAAGTACTTGTGACCTCAACTTACGAGGCAAGAAGGGAAGCAAAGGAAGGAAAAAAAAGAGGAAAATTCGTGGAACGGCGGGTGTATGAGGAAGAAAAGAGGAAGAAAGAGAGAGAAGGAGGGGAAGGGAGAGAGACTGCAAGTGGCCATTACGATCGCCACGACCTGTCAAAGAGTCGGCATGGAAAAGACAAGTAATTATATCTTAAGCCGCGGATAAGTGTGGAGGAGGAAGCACGTTGGGGCAGGTGTGCGTGTGTGTCGCTGCGATCGGCCGACTCTATGATAATTGTACGGGACTTGCATTAGCATCACCTCGCACTTGGGGCCAAATATGCAATGCGCCCAGACCCCGGGACTCGACGCGGGTGTAATTATTGAAGAATTTTTCATTACCCGTCGTCACGAGAATGGATTTCGGTTGGGGTTGAGGTAATGAGAGGGTGACGTAGGGAGGGATGTGTGTGTGTGTGTGTGTGTGTGTGTGTGTGTGTGTGTGTGTGTGTGTGTGTGTGTGTGTGTGTGTGTGTGTGTGTGTGTTGGAAAGAGGGTGGTACATGTACAAAGGGGAAAGGTGAGGGTAGTGGTGAGAGGGGGGGGAGAGACAGTCCCATCACCTCCCTCCTTCCCCCCTTCCCCTCGCACCCCTTTCCCTGTCATTACATTACTCCAGGACGTAGACAAGATGAGGAACTGATTGCTTGAGATGCTGAGTATTACATCAAATTATCTCCTGTACGAGGATTCGGTACGAGAAACTAATCTTCCATCCATCAAAAACCAGTCTCAGCACACACCTTCCTTTGCATACTTTTTTTTTTTCCATCTATTATTTTTTACGTTCGGGTATTTCCAGTTCTGATCAATAATTCCCACATAGATCATTACATATTCGTTGGAGCCAAATGTCACTCACACTGCAAGTTAATTGACGGGAAGGGTTCTGGCCACCGGACCGGCTGGCTTGCTGGCTACGGCCGCACGTAATCTGCGGAGGAAACGGACTACGAGATAAGAGCCTGTGATACGCCTAATGACAGTGATTGTGGCGGACCAGCGTGCATTATTACTACCCGCCTCGGCCCCAGAAGAAATCGTTTACCTCAGCTCTGATAATAGCGAAAGATGGACTGTTGCTTCTGCTTCTACTGCTGTTCCACCTGCTGCGCACTCAGGCAAGTAGAGATCCTTCCTTCCTTCCATCTGTGTGTGTGTGTGTGTGTGTGTGTGTGTGTGTGTGTGTGTGTGTGTGTGTGTGTGTGTGTGTGTGTGTGTGTGTGTGTGTGTGTGTGTGTGTGTGTGTGTGTGTGTGTGTGTCTGTGGTGATATTGTCGTGCCTGACGCAGGATTCAAAGTTGTCCTGGCAGTAGCAAGGCGGCAGTGCGAGGAGTCCTTCGTGCGGGTAATTACCGCCCTCAGTAACGCGGCCCAAGGTGAGAGAGACAGAACACAGATACAGGTAGAGAAAAAATGGATCCAATAATAGCTTTGCCCGCATATCAAAAGAAGTGGGACTGTGCAAATGATGACGGTGATTATGTGCTGTGTACACCTGGGAGGCTGTGGCGAGTCCTGTGTTGCTGGCGGCGCTGGGCTGGCCATTCCGCAGCTTAATAGGCAAGGCAGAGAGAGAGATAGAGAGAGAAAAAAAAAACCCTTTGAATGTATACTAAACCGAGGTGATGCTGCGCGATGCTGAGTCTTCCGTGATGGCCTTGCATATCCTGACACCAATTAGAGTGATAAAAATCTAATTACACTGGGGCGTGAGAGGTCGTGGAGGAAGGCGAGGGCCAACCTGAGGCGAGGAGGCTGGATGCCGCCCTCACGACGCCCGCCGGGGGTCGTGGCTCGCTGCCATGCATGTGCCTCCGCAAAAACCCAAACACTCAATTCGTCCGTGTCGTGCAAATGAGACGGACGGAGACAAGCATCAAGGGGGACCTGAGGCGGCGCTTCCCTCCGTCACCTCACCTCGCCTCACCTCGGCCTTGTGTGATTGTAATGCTGATGGGAGGGAGCGACGAGCTGGTTTAAGTTGATCTTGGTGTTGTTGTTGTTGTTGTTGTTGTGGTGGTGGTGGTGGTGGTGCTTATGGTAACGATGGTGGCGGTGGTGGAAGTAATGAGTCAGGATATAAAGTCACGTTAAATTAAACACCACAACAACAAAGATGAGCCACGTCCGTCCGAAGTGTATATTTATTCAAGAAAAATAGGAGGAAACGTGATTTATATTTTTTTCCAGATCAGTGTGCTTTACCCTCACACTGAAGCAAGTAAAAACCGGTTATGTACTCCGGGGAATGTGGAGCAGCGAGGCGCGGCAGACTGACAGCAACGCACAGACAGGAAACACTCACTCGGCTCATTAATGTAAAGTATTGTCTGTCCGCGTGCAGATCCTCCAACTTAACAGAAGCTTAACTCGTGAATCAGAATATTTACTGCCAGAAATTGTCCAGTTTTCAGGTTAAAGTGAAGAGGTCCTGTCAGCATGTTGGTTAGAAGAGTGATTTTACTGAACGATTTCCCGCTCTTGTACCCTCCACCCTTTGATTATAATGAGAATAATCAGGTTGTTATGCTTCTGGTCTTGAGCAACACACATAAATGTTCTACAGTTTGACGTGAAGCTGTTTGTGCCAAAAGGTAATGAATGCATGATGAGAAACAACAAACCTTTTTACGAGTTTCCCAGCAAAAGAAATAGGATGGGAAAGAATAAATAAGTAAATAAATAATGATCACTATAAAGAATCAAGACTAGATTTCTCTCTCTACACGTTTTTCAAGTTACAGTGAACTTGAATAGGTGAATAACTTCTCCTCCTCCTCCTCCTCCTCCTCCTCCTCCTCCTCCTCCTCCTCCTCCTCCTCCTCCTTCTCTACGCATCTACCTTACACTTGCCTCAACCTCCTTATCTCTCATACAAGGTCAAATTTACGATGAATTTGGGGACATTTTTATTCATTTCATACTTCTATATTTTCTGTATAGATTAAGACAAGGTAAACAGTTTCCGGGAATAAAAGACTCGATTCAAAATTTTGATTATGGTACCATTTTGTAGTTTTGAGGTAGATAAAAAAGATAGTAATGATGGACGAAACGTGTTATTTGATGATATTGAGCGATATATTTCTATTTTTATTTCCGGCAGTTAAGTTAGTGGGTCAAGGAAGGATTTTTTAGCAATGGCCATGAAGAGGCAAGGATTATAAAAAGCTAACTTTGATTCCATGTTTATGATGCGTTGTTGTTGTTTAAAGTTTGCATTGTGTGCGTGTGTGTGTGTTTAAGGGGGGGTGGGGGGGAGGTGTACACGTTTATTAGACAGGTGAATGTATCTTACCTCTCTCTCTCTCTCCTTGTTTTCTACTCCTTCCTTCCTTCCTTCTACATAATT